>JACXGJ010001455.1:0-83515 GCA_016801105.1 Esox niger | reverse complement strand
GAAGGGAGAGAGGGAAGATGGAGGGAGAGAGGGAAGATGGAGGGAGAGAGAGAAGATGGAGGGAGAGAGAGGGAAGATGAAGGGAGAGAGGGAAGATGGAGGGAGAGAGAGGGAAGATGGAGGGAGAGAGAGGGAAGATGGGGGGAGAGAGAGGGAAGATGGAGGGAGAGAGAGGGAAGATGGAGGGAGAGAGGGAAGATGGAGGGAGAGAGGGAAGATGGAGGGAGAGAGGGAAGATGGAGGGAGAGAGAGGGAAGATGGAGGGAGAGAGAGAAGTTGAAGTGAGGGAAAGCTCTGAGCTGACAAAAGAAAAAGTGAAGGCAAAGGATGGGGGAGACCCAGAGAGACTACGACGCTGGAGCACCACGGCTGGGTTCACACAGACCGATCCAGATCTTTTTTCCAAACACAGCGGTCTTTTGGCTGAACACATTCCGATCTCTTCACATCAGATCTTTGTCGGAGCTGATCCGACGAGTCGCGTCAGGAGTTAGCACTGTGGATGTACACGCCACCAAATTGAATGACAGCCAGCTCTACACATAAAGGGGAGGCCCTACAATTGAGATGTCAGCTGGTGGAGGGCTCTTCATTCAGATCCCATGTCTCCTTCCCATCCTGTCTCCCAGTCAATCAAACAGACAATCAGCTAACTGAATTAACCACCCTGTCAGCCCGCTGGCCCACCCAGTTCCCTCGCTCGCTCTCTATGTGTCTCTCGATTGCTCTTTATCTCTTTGTCTTTCCCTCTGTCGCTCTCTTGCTCTCACTCTCTCCCGTCCTCACCTTTCCCCACCCATACAAACACACACAAACACAAACACACAAACATTACACTATTTCAAAATTCTCCATGGCTAGGACAATTTGAGTGGAGCTGAGTGTGTCTGTGTGTAAGAAAGAAAAAATAGTCTCAGTCAAGCCATAACTCTTACCCTATGTCACCCAGGATGGTGCCCTACGTCACCCAGGACGGTGCCCTACGTCACCCAGGACAGTACTCTATGTCACCCAGGACAGTACTCTACGTCACCCAGGACAGTACTCTACGTCACCTCAGGACAGCGCCCTATGTCCCCTTAGGAGATTACCCTACGTCACCCAGGACAGTACCCTACGTCACCCAGTACAGTATACTGTGTCACCCAGGACGGTGCCCTACGTCACCCAGGACAGTACCCTACGTCACCCAGGACAGTACCCTACGTCACCCAGTACGGTATACTGTGTCACCCAGGACGGTGCCCTACGTCACCCAGGACAGTACCCTACGTCACCCAGGACAGTACCCTACGTCACCCAGTACGGTATATTGTGTCCCCCAGGACGGTGCCCTACGTCACCCAGGACGGTGCCCTACGTCACCCAGGACAGTACTCTACGTCACCCAGGACAGTACTCTACGTCACCTCAGGACAGCGCCCTATGTCCCCTTAGGAGATTACCCTACGTCACCCAGGACAGTACCCTACGTCACCCAGTACGGTATACTGTGTCACCCAGGACGGTGCCCTACGTCACCCAGGACAGTACCCTACGTCACCCAGGACGGTGCCCTAGGTCACCCAGGACGGTGCCCTATGTCACCCAGTACGGTATACTGTGTCACCCAGGACGGTGCCCTACGTCACCCAGGACAGTACCCTACGTCACCCAGGATAGTACCCTACGTCACCCAGTACGGTATACTGTGTCACCCAGGACGGTGCCCTACGTCACCCAGGACGGTGCCCTACGTCACCCAGGACGGTCCCTACGTCACCCAGGACGGTGTCCTATGTCATCTCAGGAGAATCCCCAACGCCACCCATGAGGGGGCCCAACACCACCTGGGAAAGTCGCGTGGAGACCGCGAGGAGCCTATTGAAGGAGAGGCTGAATGACCCTTGAACTTCTGAGCCTTAGTACCACAACTTAACTGTTCAAGAGAGGTCATTTTGACATTCTGCAGACCCTCCAAAAAACATCCGTATTAAACTGAATCTGAAGAAACTCACAGACAGAATCCCATCCCGGTCCTTGGGGGGTGGAGGGACCGGCCCAGACACACAGCTGTACCGAACAGACGTCCGGAGCCGCCCTGCAGAGTATGAGTCTACCCTGGAATCGACGGGACGTACATGGGCCCATTGACAAAGCAGAAAGTCGACATGCACTGGATGTTTGGAAGCGAGACTAATATGGGCCCGGTAATCAGTAAAGAAGCAATCCACTGACGGCGAACCGGTTATGGTGACGGGCTGACAGACCCGGTATCCTACCTTAGTATGGATGTAGTGAGGATAGTAATAGGTGTACTGGGGGTACATCTGTGGCTGCTCCAAACGTTTGCCCATGTAGCTGGAATCCTTCACGCCGTAGCAGGAGACAGACTCTCTGGCTGGGCCACAGTGACACAGTTACTCCCTCTTGGCCTGGACCTCTGGTTCCTCTCCCGGGGGGGCCGGAGGCAAGGTCTTGTCCTCACACAGAGACGGAGAAGACGGATGGATGGATGGAGGAGGAAAGGAATGCGATGGACGGGCTTCTGTCTGTCTGCTCAGCGGGAGCCCCAGTGTCCCGTGGAGGAAGAGGGAAGCGGGGAAAGGGGGTACAGAAGGTAGGAGGAGATGAATAGAATGATGTGTGAGGAATAGAGCGTGATCCAGAAAGCTGGGGTTTGAGAGAGGGACGGAGAGGAAGAAGGGATGAGAGGAGGAGGAAGGACAAGGAAGAGGAGCTCTCACTACTCTAAAAAAGCCGGGTCACTCTCTCTGGCTCTCTTGCCCTGACTTTACTCTGGGTCGTCTCCTCCCTCCGTGGCTCTCTAGCTCTCACCGTGTAAGATCCTGCCGGAGGCTAGCTGCTATCCTGGCCAGACACTTGGATCCCCACGGACAGACACTCTGCAGCGACGCAGGCAGGCGGACAGACAGGAGATGGAGAGAGAGGAAGAGAGAACAGAGGGGTGCCTGGCACCAGAACTGGACCGCTCCTGCGATGTTCTCCTCCAGTGAGTCAACGAGAGGAGGACGAGAACACAGCGGTACTCCTCGTCAAGGCGTGGAAACAGCCAATCCGGAGATCCCCAGATACAATCCGGACAAAGATTAAAATCCCGTTTGCTCCGCGATGTGCCTCTTCCTCTCTGTGTTCTCTCTCAGCACTTTCTCTGATGTCTTGTTCCACAACGTCCCTGGCTGCCTTCCTGTGTGTGATTCTGAGACTGAGAGTAGAGTGTGTGCTGTGGTCTCTTCCAGTCTGTGCGGAGTGTTGAGGGCTCGGCTCCGACACAGCTATGTTCCTCCCCCTTTTCCCTTCCTCCTGGTTCTCTCCTCCTTTTTCCCAGGCAGTAGGAGGGACCTCAATGTCTTCCGTTTCTCTTCCTGCACTCTCCCTGCCTCTCTCTCTCAACCGCTCTCTCGCTCTCTCTTTCCCATTTGCTCGCTCTCTCGCTCTCCTTTTTTGCTCTCTCTCTCCCTCGTCCCCCCCCCAGGAAGGCTGAATCTTCCAGTTCGTTCCCAGGCTGTGGGTGTGTCCCGGCCAACATAGCCCAAGAGTGTTCTGCTGGGAAGAGGTGGAGCCAGGAACAGGGAGGAGCTATCCCAGAGCAGAACACAGCTAGGAGCTCAGTGCCTCTACTGGCATGGGTCAGAGACATGACTTAACACATGTAGATCTAAGTGGCTCTTTTACACTCATTACAATACTATTTTCTCTGTCTCTCTCGTAGAATACTATTTCTCTCTCTCTGTCAGAGATAAATTATTTCTCTCAATTTTCAGTTAAAGGGAGAAAGCTATGATAAAAAATAATCATAAAAAAACCATTACATGCAGATATTTGAAAACGATAATCCATTTCAAGTGTAATATAATTAGCTCAAGTGCCAAGTTCACCCAAGGAAGTCTCTATAACAGTTTTTCTCTATTGCTTACACACTAACACTGGAATTTGAGACAGAATCACCAAAACATGGTACCTATCTATCTTATCTTATACAATTCATCACATATAGATACATTTTCAATCATTTTGCAAAACACAACACAAAATAACCACCACACATTTTTGCAAATGACACACACAATCAACATTTGGCTCAATTGTCACTGATGAAAATGTCGTGTTCACATGGAAAACATTGCCATTCAGAATGCTAAACTCAATCCACCCATCACAGCAGTGATTCCTCATGTAGAAAAACACCTATTGCTTTTCAATTAGCAATCATAGCTTTAGCAATCAAAGGACCAAAGGTGAGCTCTCTATTGTGTTGGAGAACAATGGATTCCAAAGGCAGGATGCAGCATGATTGTCTTTTTCTTTACAGTATATGAAGGCTTATTTTCTTTTCTCTATTGTTTGGTCGGTTAGAAGACAACTTCACAAATCCAACTGTGTTTGCTGAGATGTGTGCAGTTTTTCAGAATAGAAAACATCAAATTATTGTATTTATGTGTTTTCTATTTGAGAAAACATAATAGTTTACAACAGGCTACAGTACATACACTATGAAAACACAAAAGGGATACTGATAAGACTATCATAATAGTGTTTTCCATTCTTCATATTGTTCTCCACTGAGCAAATCAGTGTTCAGTTGGTTGTTAAAAGTGTCTATTCATTTGATGGTGTGCGTGTGTGTGTGTGTCATTTGAAGACAACATATCATACTGAAGAAATGACATATGGTTTTGAATGCATTTTGGGTATTGTGTGTGAGTTTTTGGATTTGTGTTTAGAGTTTTCAGAAAATGAGCCATGCTTTCAGAGACCGTGTGTAAGCAACTGAGAAAAACCATTATACAGAGGCAACGCTGAGTCCATGTATACTGAACGTTTTTCATGACTTCCTTGGGTCTGTGTCGCTCTGTAGGGGCTGTTTATACACACAGAGCCCCAAGTCTCTCCATCTCTCCTTCTCTCATATTCCAACTATCTACAAAGATGAGTATCTTGTTGAAGATTAAAGTGAGAAAATTTGACAGCCCGTCTACAGTATATCTTTGTCGGGCACAGTCACATGCTAATCCGACAATAAGTTCCTGAAACAGCCTTTCCCCATTTCATCATCTCATTTTCCTCTTTGATCACTGTATTGTGCACTGTAGATTATGAACCCGTACTGCAAAAGTTGATGGATCAAATCCCAGGTGCTGAAAAATTGTGAGAAAAGCATCGGTAAACCGGGTGTTGCTGGGTTCATATCGTTGACAAAATGTTCTCTAGTTGGTCCTTTAGCAAGGGCATGGGAGACCTGTACACAACTACTACATGGGATCCACAACCAGGAGACTCTGCTCTTTGGTAAGTGGCCAGTGGAGATGCTAATAAAATACTAAAATCCTCAGAGTTGATGAGGAGATATGAGCAATTACAGAGTCCTTATGTTTACTAACTACAGTTCAGTTCGCCATGGAAAATATCTCACAGTAAAACTCTGGAAACTAGCCGGCACCACAAGAAATACATAAAACAAATTCTCAGGAAGACGTTTAATGAGCAGCTTACATGGTCGAGAAAGACAACAGTGCATAAACGCCCTGCATAGGGCGCCCTATGTAGAGCGCCATTTCTGACTAGAGCTCTGGGGGTCCTGGTCAAACGGAGCGTATTACATGAGAAGTAGGGTGTGGTTCGATGTGCTTGGCGTGGACGTAAATTAAGCAGGCAGGGCTGGTGGCCAGGGCAGAAGGGATTAGCGATGGTGTCCCACAGCACTTTCTCTCCATGCAAACAGCACATCACATCACCCGAAAGAGAAAGAGAGAAAAACAGAAGGACAGGGCAATATCTCCTTCAGTCAGAGATAGGAAGAAGAGGGAGAGAGAAGAGGGAGAAAAGGGTGAAGAGGGAGAAGAGGGAGAATAGGGACTATTGACAGCTTGGTGTATTTGGCGGTCTTGATGCTACAGTTTCTGTAGTTGAGCTTTGTGGTCTGAGAGAGGCCATCTTTATGAGTGTAAGATGACCAAAGATCAAACAGGAGGCGATAAAATCGCTCCGATGTCTCCCCTGGAATTCGAACTTGCAACCTTCAGGTTTGGCATGTCTCTCTGTCTGCTTGTCTGTCTGCCTGTCTGCCTATCTGTCTGTTTGTCTGCCTGTCTGTCTGTCAGCCTATCTGTAAATAAACAGACACACAGATGTCCTGATCAATTTCATGTTGTCATGATCCCTCTTTGAAGAAATTTTTCTCAGGTACTCTCTGTATCCCAAATGGAACCATATTCCCTACACAATGCCCTGTGTTTTTACAAATGAGTGCACTATATATGAAACAGGGTGCCATTTGGGATGCACAGGCTCCCTCAGTCTACTAAACCACTAGTACAGCTACAGGTTTGAGGCACGTTTAACATTTTAATACACAACAGAAAGGAAGAGGGGAAACTGGAACAATGTTTCTACCCAATCCACCTCCATTGCCTCCCTCCCTCTCCGTCTAGCTCTCTCTTTCCCCTCATTCTCCCTTTCCCCTCCCCCTACTCCTCATCCCATATTCTAGCAGTTATGAAACATGAAGTGGAAGGAATGAGTTATGAAGCAGTGTGTCTGCCCGCAGTTCTTTTATAATTACAATGGAATCGCTCGTATTTCTTCTCTCTAATATGGCAGGAAGGGCCCGGAGGGGCCCCGTCCAGCACACACACACTAAACAAATCAGAGAGGGGAAGTCGGGGGCCGTGTCCCAAACGGCCGGGCTAAATAGTGCACTGAGTTTGACCGTGGCCCATGGAGAATAGGGCCGTTTGGGCCGCGCGGAGGAAGGAAGCTCGGCCTGATCACCAAGAGGAATAGTGATGTCTAACTGTATTGATTTAGAAAGCAATAGTTGCTACGCTGTGAGATCAAGCAGAAACAGCAACACTACACAGAGACAGGTGTGCTTTCCTGAGCACACAGCCTCGTCAGGGACCACAGAGGAGGTTTCTGTTTTGTGACGCTGGTCTGCTACTTGGTCATCATGGGGATTGGTAGTAGGTGCTAAGGTTTGAGAGGTTTCTGTTTTGTGACGCTGGTCTGCTACTTGGTCATCATGGGGATTGGTAGTAGGTGCTAAGGTTTGAGAGGTTTCTGCGCTGGCCTGCCAGCCTGCATCCGTCTTCTCGATCCTCTCCTCCCTCCTTTTCTCCGTTCACCAGTCCTTCTGTTCCTCGCCATCCCGTAAACTCCATCGACAGTAGGATCTGGTCAGCAAACAGATAATATTCCAAACACTTCCACCCATAGTTAATTATTCGTTCACTCAGACGGGTCGTAACCATTGGTTTGTGCGTCGTCGTGGCAATCGGCTGTAAATGGCATTTCATTGTGCATTTAATTAAACACGATCTACCTTAATGGCCGTCTTCACCCCAGCTTGTGATTTGAAGTCTGTTGTTGAATTCCCAAGCAGAACGACTTGACGCGACATCACATCCATTACGCGCCTGTTACCAGCGTTTCATAGATGCATTATAACAGGTTGATATAGCCTCACTTTAGGCAAAATTAAGGAGTGAGACAATGCATTATTATACTGTAATGTCCTGGTTCTTCTTCCGTTTCCTCTCCTTACGGAGAACAGGACTGATTCCACCAGCTTTAAATCCTCCAGGTGTTTATTTACCTGATGAGCGTAGCATCCAACAACACCGTCCTGAATCCCCTGAAAAGGTGTGATGATTTTATTGGTTAATAATGCCCATGAAAATGGTCTGTGTGAATTCTAAGCAGTCAAAGTAATGTCTGATCTTGCTCGCCTCCAATCATGAAGGATCCAATCAACTAATCATGTCACAGTGACTCAGTCTGCAGCTGGTCACCCTGATCTACTGTATGTCAAGTTCTATCTATAAATACTAAGCAGTCAAGTTTAAGTCCCTTCGTTTTTCCTTCAGAAATAATTCATCAGCGAGCGACACTTCATCAAAAAGAGCAGACACCAAACAGAATAATCAAGGAAATGTGAAGCTAAAATGTTCAGAGCGGATGGCCAAGCGTCCTCCCGTGCTTTTTTTCATAGGTTGTATCTCAAATAGAAGGGCAATCCATTTAATTACACATTATAGATGTGTAATTAATGTGTTATCGATAATGTAGTAAAAGCTAATCGTTAGCCCTTGTTTCTACAAGGCCATGGTCCAATAGCAGTTGCTACACAGGCAACACTGAGGGAACACTTAATGGAAAACCTGTAACTGTCCTCGGCTTGGTGGATTCAAAGGTTGTGTGACTAGGAAAGACGCAGGGAACAGACACATTTCCAGTGATCAGGGCCCGTGAGGGAGTTGTTCCAAAGAAAGCAGAGGAGGAGTGTGGCTGCGTCATCGCCATGGCCGCCTCCCGGAGGTGGTTTGGGAGGAGTAGATAAGGGCGGTCGTATCTTTGGCAGCCTCTCCACCCTTTTTCTCCCAGCTGTCTCTCCCCTCCATCCCTGGGTCCTTTGTCACTGGGGCAGGGCAGCGTGGCGTTGCTATCAGCTAGTTATGCCAATGCTAACATTGTCCAAACTTTACAAAAATCCCAGACTTAGAAGATTTCTTGAATCAGAAATACAAAATAAGCAGGACGTCCTTCAACCTGATTGCTCTGGTCCCTTTGTATGTACATTCTTGTGCATTAGCACATTTAAAAACTACAACACATATATTTATAATATTTAAGATTCCTATTCATACTGTCCACAGTCCCATTTCTACATTATTTGAAATTGCTTCTAGTTACTATTGTTATGTATATTTTGTATTGTCTGTTATATTTTGGCTTTATATATTTATTAATTACTACGTAGATGTTACGTGCCATGTCACGAGAATTTCATTGTTCAGAATGACGCATGTTTTTTGGTGCACTTGACAAATAAAATACTTTACAATAAGCCCACGGATCCACATGACTTGGACTTTGGAAAAACTGTGAATTAAGAGAAAACCACCCGAATGACTCATACTATATTGTCCTGGTGCGCATACACTCACATGCGCACGCAAACACATCCACACAGGATTACAAAACCACATCTGAGAGAACAAGCATTTCTAGCATATGGTGTCAAGCATCCTGCAATTATACGTTTCTAAATATATCTGTTTGTTAGCGTACTTGTTTTAATTTGTTGCGATGCGCAAAGCTCATCTTCGGTGAATGCCAGTAAGTTAGCCTGACGTTATTCAAGATCATTCTTAACATTTTCACAAGTTTGATAGCCACAGGCCTTTATAGAAAACCCTTCCTCTACACTCAACCTGTGAATTAACTGTCATTAGCCTATCCGACGTAATTAACAGCACTGTCCTGTTTGAGCAGTTAAAACCCCTGGGGGGGGGGGGGCTTAGCGGTGGCCTGTACACACTCTGATAGCTCTGTTTTCTCTCCACAGTAGGCAGACAGGCTTGCCGACAGACAGACGGGCTGACGGACGGACGGACAGACAGGCTGTTCATGGAATCATAACAAAAGGTCTGTGTTCGCTCATCCCCCCCTCGCCCCTCCTTTTTCATGCTCTGTTCTTTTTTTCCCTTCCAGCCGCCTGTTCCGTATTAATCAGAAGGGAAAACACATTTCGTGGTGCTGATTACACTGCTGTGAAAGACACGCAGCCAGAAGGTCTCGTGGTCTCGCGTCAGTGTTTGACATTCATCGTCGGGAGACAAACGTCTACGGCTGAGAGAAGTGAAAGATCAGAAGATGGGCGTGGTTGCATTTGGTCCTTGTGAAAACGTGTCGCAAACAGTGGAGATAATGTTTTGGACTTTACTTAATTCTCCATACTCAATTATTGCCTGCACTGTGACCCAGACGTGAGAAAATGGAAGTTAAATTTTTTTGCTGATGTGAATTAAATGTCTCCTTGCTCTCCTCTAACTGTGTCTAACTGTTAGCTTGTAAGAAGTCAGACCGTTTTAGCAAGTTGCTAACATGATGAGAATAGTATTGGCTTTAGAATTCAAGGACGTATCCAGTAAATGTACTTGCTAGACGCGTATTCGTACGCACTGCTCCTTAATGGTGTACATAAAGGCTATGACAACTTTTCTGTGTTTTTTATTCTATTTTTAACGATGATAACATTCTTGATTTTTAAGGCTGCTATGCACAGTAGGACTGAATGGGAGGCAGGTAAGGTTTATTCACAGAAGGGGGGGCAGGAGTAAAACATCTGGACCACGGATCCACATCTGCTTGGCTTCACAAAGTGAATCTAGCCAGGCAACATCCCAGGCGAAGGCGTTTCTGGCTTGCCAGTCAATGCTGATTGTACAAGCTAAGCTAAGTACAAGCCATGTGATGTAAATCTACAGTTGGTCCTAAAAATCCATATCAAATTGTTAAAGGACGCACGGTATCTCCATCTTAAAGCATTTCCGCATTTTAGCTTGGTACAAATCACAAATTAAGGCAAAAGGGCAATGTTTTCAGAGATGATGAAGTTGATTATGTTCTCGTCAATACCAGCAATCACATTCATGGAATGATCAGCACAGTTGAGTGCTGTGAGTTTCCCCTGCGGTCTCAGGTCAGTCCAGTGAGTTTCCCCTGCGTTCTCATGTCAGTCCAGTGAGTTTCCCCTGCGGTCTCAGGTCAGTCCAGTGAGTTTCCCCTGCGGTCTCAGGTCAGTCCAGTGAGTTTCCCCTGCGGGGCCCACTTCACATACATGTACACACGGCTGGTAATGTTTTCAACATTTTTGTTGCTTCAACATGACATTAATGATTCAAATAAATATTCTCCCCTCACAATTCATCTGAATATATATACCCTTTTTTGGAAAATGATATGTTGAGTAACACATTTTGGGTGCCTTCCTAAAGAGATATGAATGTAAAGGAAGACACCCTATCATTTTTATTTAATTTAGAAAATTCCCTTCTTGTCTGCCTCTCCTTCCTTATGTCTCTTTCTTCTTCCGCCATCTCATCTCCATCCTTCTCTCTCCCCGGAACATATCTCGATCCACTCTCCGTCATCTTTTTTCCCCCTCTGTATTTCACCAGGTGTGAATGCATCTCTCTTTCCTCCTCTACCTTTCTTCATCCTCCCTTCTGTTCAGGATCATGGCCGATGGAGGCCTCAAAGTGTGTCGATGCATGACTGACAGCAGAGGGGAGGAGTGAAAGAGAGAGAGAGGGATGGAGGGAGGGAGGGAGGGGTAGAGACCTCGGCTCTGCAGCTCGGCGGTAATGAATCCTGGTAAACGACCGCCACTGCCACGTCTGTCTGTTTTTATAAACGAGCGTTTACGCGTCACGGACAATTAAACCACCACCACCACAACCACTCTGAGAAGAGCCGTCCTGACAGAGATGGGTAGACCGATAGAGCCAGCCTGGGGTCTCAGTATGTTTAGATATCCATACACTCCTTGCCTCTGTCTGGCGTGCACTGAAATACTCACATAAATGGACTGTCTTTCCCCAGCTTATGACAGAGACACGGGCGCAGGAGGTTTTCAACCCCGAAGTCAGCGGCGTTTATTCCCCATTGGACCGGTGTTAGAGTTCAGTCCCTGGAATGACCGAGTTGACATCCTGTCTCACACAGCTCTCGAACACTCGGAGACCCCGCAAAGTTAAGTGCTAATTTTGTGAAACACTCACAGAAAACCCCCAGCACATCTCAAGCCCTCTCCATGCCCTTGACAGAGCAATAGCCTATGGCTGGCTGGTTTGGCTGGCGAGAGAGCGGCGCTGGCTGAAGTGGTGGATGCGAGGATGTCTGGGCTGTGGCAGTCAACGTAAACACACGTTCCAAATGGATGGCAGTTTGAGACGTACGGCAACACACTATAGCATAGGGGTTCTGGTCAAAACAAGGGCCTCACAGAGGGAATAGAATGTCGTTTTGGACATCCGGTCTGCGGTAATTTTACACTTTTGTCTGTTCCCACGTTAAGAAAGTTTGAAGGAAAACACCCCTGTCACTCGTCACCTCATCAGTATGGAGCTGTGAATGTGATTTCCATACCCACGAACACTATCCCATTACAGGACTATTAGCCTATAACTATTCCACTGTTCCCCTCCACTCTGTCTGTCCAGCCAGCAACCATTAAACAGCTGGCCTCTGGCAATGCTAAACAGGGCACACCTTTCTGGAATTTCCAGTTAAGCGACTGACTTTTGCTCTAAAGGCTGAGAGTTCAAATCCATGAAGAGAGAAGCCTTTCTCAAAGGTACAATTTGCAACTTTGGACCGTGTTTGGATCTTTGGCATGGCGCTGACACCCGTGGCAGTGAGAGTAATTGCATGCTTACCCCAGAACACTTTATTTCGTGCTGCGTATTCCTCCACATCTGCTACTCAAACACTAACTTGCTCTCCCGTAGACATCTTGCTCTGAACACTAACTTGCTCTCCTGTAGACATCTTGCTCTGAACACTAACTTGCTCTCCCGTAGACATCTTGCTCTGATCACTCCTTAAACCTACACCTCCTTGGGTAGGCATTCGTTTTAGAGGCCGCTAATGACCGTAACGATTGGCAAAGTATCCGTAAACTTCACACATAAACTCCTTCAAAGGCAAACTGAGCTGCACCCCTCCGTCTCTGTGTGTAGACTACGTATCTCATGCTGTCTGGGCGAAAAGATTACGAAATCTTGCCACAGTACCAGTTAATTGATTGATGCTAGTTAGCATGAGGCGTCAAGTCATGAAAAACATACGTAATAATTAGCCAGTTAGCTTCGAGTAGAAGTTTGCTCTGTTTATGTTAAATAACATAATTTCTCTCCTGTCTTTCTTCGTGTGTGTGTGTGTGTGTGTGTGTGTGTGTGTGTGTGTGTGTGTTAGTGGGAAAAATCACTGGGGAAGCCAAATCAGAAAACAGCCGTATTACAAGACTTGTGTTAGTTTAGTTGTGTGCTTTCTGAAGCCAAAAAGTGGAATACTTAAGAGAGTATTATTTTGGACCCACTTACGTTGTACTTTAGTACCCTAACTTGTAGTATTAAAATATTAAATAGCATTAAATAATGAAATAATGTGTACGGTGACAAGAACGGGACCCACTTATCTCATACTTCACTATAGTCTGTTTGAAAAAAGCATTTTACTACACTGAAAATACATTAAATACACAATTGTTTTCAAATAAGCTTTTCTGGCTTGGGTTAAGCTGTAAATTCATAGTCGTCAACACAATTGTGATATACAGTATAAGTTGAGAGTCAAGACAATAACATCACAGTCACACTGTGGCAGAATACATTCAACCATGTGTTGGTTTCATCAAAAACAACGTCCAGCAATGACTCAAAGCTGTCCAGTGAAATGTTTAATTCACATTTAGCAGTTTGCTCTAGCAGCAATCACTTACTTGACCTACAGCCTACATAATGACTGTTGATTTAAAATTACAGCAAACGCAAATGTGAACAAAAGTTAAACAAAACAGTCTACCGTAATTCATGTGAAGAATATAAACATACTAATTACATTTGACTGTTTAGGGATGATTTTACTATTTAGGGATGATTTGACTTTTCAAACGAATGAACAGCAATATTTTCACTTGACCATTTCATCGTGTTATTGTTTTCCACAAGTAAAATGTACCAACATTTCTGAATAGTTAAATGCTGTACAGCACTATGGAAAGAACAATTTATATTACAAATTAACAACTGTGACTTGAGTCTTATATTTAACTACTGCTGGAATTCATTAAAACCAACCAGAGCATATTTAACACTTTTTATTAACTTTGACCCAGTGCCAACACACTGAATAGAGAAAGTGTATACCTGTGAAGATTTTCAGAGGATATAATTTGACTATTAAAGACTTTCAGTAAACACGCTGTATTACAGGTGTGACCATCCTGATTCCTAAATCTATCTCAGGATGTCAACTGTTCACCATAATTTTGATACCACCACAGTTAGATGAGTAAACTCAATTCATTGCATTCAAAAGCTCAGCGTCAGAGAGATTTCCTCGCAACAAAATTGAGGGACCAACAGCCAGTTCTAGGGATGACCCAGAATAGTTGTCTTTTTGCTGAGTACTGCAATTCATGCTTCTGATTACAACCACAAACCCTTTCCCTGTTTAAATGCTTATGTGACCCCATCCAATTTTATGACCTGAGCGATTTCACTGGTAGGTACGACGTCATTTCACTGGTAGGTACGACCTAATTTCACTGGTAGGTACGACCTAATTTCACTGGCAGGTATAGCATCATTTCACTGGTAGGTACGATCTAATTACACTGGTAGGTACGACCTCATTTCACTGGTTAATATAGCGTCATTTCACTGGTAGGAATAGCGTCATTGGTGCATTCTGTTATTTCATTGAACAACGAGTGAAGATGATTTCCTGCTGGCATTCGATATCTGCACTGCAACCAAACACCTGCAGCAGTGGTAGATCAGTCTATAATAAATGCAAATTTTGGCCCTTCTTCTACAGAGAACAGAGTTAAGGGTCATTTACAGATTTCCAAACATTAACATCTCATTTCAGGCCCTCTCACAACATTCCAAGGCCAAGGACCGGCCATTTACAATGAAATTCCAAAACAAACGGTCAACTCTCTCTTGGATATCCCTCTTTCTCACTGTTTCTCAACGTTCCATCCCCCTCTCTTAACCCTCCATATCTCTCGCCTCTCTCCAGCTCTTTCTCCTGTCTCCCTCTCTCTTTCGACACACTGCACAGTCAGCAGGATCTGTTTTCTAAAGACAATAGCCGGTACACACGCGTCTGATCTCTGTGTGCCCTTGCGGCAGGCAGCAGGCATTTTGGGAGTTTGAGTCATTCTCCCTCCAGTGTGTGTGTGTGTGTGTGTGTGTGTGTGTCTTTTTTAACCCATTTTACCAAGTAAGTTGACTGTGAACACATTTACAGCAATTAGGGTTAACTGCATGGGTCAGGGGAGACTTAATCAGCTATGGGATTTGATCTAGCAACCTTTTGGTTACTGTTCCGATGCTCTAAGCGGTCAGCTATTCTGCCAGCTTCCTGCCGCGCGCGTTTGTGACTGGTAAAAGTGCGCGTAGAGTTCAATAAAAGAACATGTGCAGTCCTACTAGAACTACCCCATCTGCCCTTCCGTCACAAACACTGTAGAGTGCTGTCACCTCTGTGTTCAGCTCTTTGTTGCCGTGGAGACACCACACCTCGCAACCTCTACCGCTCCAAACATTGAGGAGGGCATTGGCATTGAGTCCGTCAGCGTCGGGTGAATCGTTGACGGCCGCAGAAGATGAATGTTCAGTATATGTAAACACAGACGAATGAAACAATTCCCGAAAACCATGTTACACGTGGAACGGAAGCAAAACGAACACTGACATGAGACACTAGGAGAGGAAGAGGTTAACTGGGGACAGTGGTCAGGAACACAGGTGAGACAATAACAGGGAACAGGTGTCTGTGCTTCCAATTGGGGAGAGAGGGCGTTGGTTCTCACTGGCACGGCATGCCTGTCAGGACGTTACAATCAGACTGAATATGTTGCTCGTTAACAAGAGGTGTAGGATAACAATGAAGAGGTGTAGAATAACTTACTGGCCCCTTTCCCATTCCAAAAGATGTAAATAGCACATACATAATGCTAATGCAAGTGTGGACTGTCAAATGAATAGGAAAAATTACCCGTGAAAACTTTCAAATGCATGTGAAATGGCCAAATAATACATTTTCAAACAAAGGTATTTGTTTCAAATATATTTATAAATGTGGGTCAACATGGAGGAACAGGTCAGTTAACTAGGGATATTTGTTTTTTTCTCCTGGTACGCCTCATTTTCCCTTTTATATGCGGAAGCATGATCCTGACAGCAGTTTTGGTCGATATCTATTTGGATTTCTAATTATTCCAATCATAAACGTGTATCACGCGAGCTGTGTTTACTTCCTGCTTTGCAATTGTCTCGGAAGTCATTACTAAATCCACACAATGCTAGTCCTGCTAGCATTTTCAGGGCTTTTCACTGACACCGCCAATGGTGTCATACAAAGATAAATATTTGAACAGGTCTTGAATGACAGGAACTTTAGCCGCATGATTTACTTGGTGTTTGCTCCACCATCTCAAGCGTCTTGCCATTGACGGCGGTGAAATTGACCGCCATACAAAAATGGTATCAATGGCGCGGCTGTCAAATTCTTTGAGACTCTCAGCAGGCGGGTAATGTAACGAGACGCGTTTACTTAGAAATGGAAAAATGTCCGGGCAAAATACAGTCCATAAAATCTCCAGGGCCATCTGTCCGGAAAACTAGTGTCAACGTTAATGTGTTCACGACATTTACTGCCGGATTATTATTGAATTTTTTCCTCCGTCAGATTGTTACCATTGCTCCTCTAGAAGATAGGACTGGCCACCCATGATTCGTTTTAATCGTGTTTTCAGGGTCTTTTTACAATAAGTTTACTAACACTGGACAAAATACTTAATGTTTGGGATTACGGTGAGGTAATCAAGCACAATAATTTGTACTTTTCAAGAAATAATTGTTGCATTTAATTAAGTCAAAATGTAAAAAGCAACTGCTGATTGCCCATTTTAAGGACCATAGCAGTGTTTGTAATGCTACTATTAAGTCATCACTGAATGTATAGCTAATCACTGCCTGTTTATTTAAGGAAAATATATTTTTCATGTTTTCCCAGAGTTTAATTTGGTCCTTAGAATGCTCAATCAAATTGCATGGGTGTTTAAAAGAACATCTCTTACACCTTGTAATAAGCATAAAATGTCCAAATGCAATCAGATGTGCCACAGTAGGTCCTCCACCTTAGCTCCATTAGTTCTATTAGTTCTCCACTTGGTCTGTGGATTATCCAGAAGGTTTTTTGGTTCTCTATCAAGACTGTGGCTTCTCCACCCGGACTGTGGCTTCTCCACCCGGACTATGGCTTCTCCACCCGGACTGTGGCTTCTCCACCCGGACTGTGGCTTCTCCAACGGGTGTTTAGGTTTTCCCCCAAATCTGGTTTAGCTGTTGCTTCTACCTTTACTTTTCATCAGAGATGCATGGATGCACTCGGAGAATTTGTTTATTTTTCACAGACGAATAAAAGACATGATGAATTGTGCACACAAAGGGAGATATACAGAGAGAGACAGAACATAATAAAACATTGTCAATTAGCCCAGGCCTCTTCCTGTGGGATGAATGAATCAGGGAAGAACCATGTGTGTTCAGAAATGTGTGTGTGTGTCCCAGCTACATGCAAGTTAGTTTGAGGAGCAGCAGGGATCTGACAGCTCATCTGTCAGGAGACAAGTGGCAGTGCCTACACCCTGCTTACTTTTCTTTCACCTCTCCACTTATATCTCTTCTCCTCAATCTTTCCTTCTCCTTTTCTCCTTTCCTGTCTCCCTCTCTGCTGAAGGTCCTTCAGGCAATTTTGTGTTTTGAGGTGGCCGCAGGAGATCCAGCATTTTTACTCACCCACTTCCTCCTCAAACTCAAGAAACAAGAGCTACAGTATATTACCCTGTCTCCTTTATTCCCCTGAGGGAACTCAGCATAAATGTTGCCGGAGCACAGTGCTCATGGGAAATAATGCTGCACAATAATTCAAGAGAGTTACTCCTGAACTGTGTGAGAATACAGCATTGTATTCTTCAGAGGATCTGTACTCCCCAAAGCTACAGGGGAGGAGAGAAGACAGTATTCATGAGTTCAATGAGTTGAGGTTGTGGTTGAGGATGTTGTTGAGCAGGAGGTTGCTGGTGAAGAGGATATTCAGGAGGCGTTTGAAGAGTGTAAGGCGATGGTTCAGGGGGTGCTTGATGAGGATGAGGAGGTTTTGAGGAGTATCATCACCATCGATTTAGGATTTGCAAATCCGATATCAATTTACCGCCATCAACGATAACTGATATCTGCTGACGTTTATTTATTGGTTGCTTTATTTATTAAAATGGAAAATATTTTGAAAGAGAATCTGGGAATTTCTTAGAGAAAAAGCTGCTTTCTTTGTGTAGTTTTGGTAAGTTTTCCTTCAAATGCACTGGCTTTGGCAAGCTACCAACCAACACTCTCACATTGTGACTTAGAGCTGAATTATGTCCACTGAGCAGCTGGCAGAAAACACACTGTGTGCAAAAGAACATGCAAAAGAACCACTGTAAATGTGGAGAGGTATTTGTTAAATTAAATGCAAAAAAGTCTGCTAGGGATCACAAATTTCACAAAGGGCTAGGGGTTAGGGGTTAGCGATACGATTGGCGTTAGTACTCGGGTTACTGTTACATAAACATTCAAGTAATTCCGCAGACTCATCCTGAGCAACTTACAAAAGTGAGTTCACACAGTATTAGTACCTTTTCGTGCTGGTTAGGTTGGTGTGTTAAAGTAACGCTAATGGGTTTTGGACAGGAACATTTTTGGTGTCCTCCACAAGGACAGAGTCCGCAAATGATTGTCTGTGTGTCTGTGTAACGATGATGTGTCACTGCAACAAATCATAGACAAAGTTCTTTTAAAATACTATTATTTACCCAATCTTTCATTGGTACGTCAGTCTTTCTTCTCCCTCTCACACTGCTGCTGCATCCAGCCATAGTTGTGGTTTGCTTGGATTCCAGCAAGTGAGTCATCTTGTGCTTTATACCGTCAAGGATACGGTCTTCCCGAAAGTTTCGCTCAAGCATCAAGACAGTCCTTTTGGCCTATCAAAAAAGGGTGTGTGTGTGAGGATGTGTGTCTGCTGGGGGTGGGGGCTTACACCACATTCATTTTAATTTGGGTGGGTATTATTTTTTTTTTCAATATTATAATGATTTAGTTTAAGTCACATTTTAGTCATTTTAAACCTTAGTTTTAATCAGCTTTTAGTTCAATTTCATTTTCCTTCCCACCACAATCTTCCTGAAACCCTGGACCCCAGGCTTCATATTTTCCATTTTCTCTACTAAGCAAAATACATTTTGGGAAATGTGAGCAAGCCGGCAGGTTATGTAGGTACACTATCACTTCAGCTGAAAGTGTCAGTTGCAACTGTCAAATAAGTACATCACTCATTCATGGTCTTTGAGGCAAAATCAAAACCAACCTCATGGCAAATTGCTGCACAATCAGTATAACCAACTTATGGATCTATGGCTGATTTGTTACTGTCAGAAATATACAGCGGGGCAAATATGTCTGGCCAAAACACTCTGACATCTAGGGCATGCTGGACTTTGATGAGCAATTTGCTGAGTAAAACTTCATGTCATGTAGATAGATATATGCTGCTAATATTATCATTAGCTACCTAGGCAGCTAATTTGTTCGTCATTAATGTTTTCCGATTTACAATACACTACCATTTAAACTGAATTTTGAACCGCCAAACCTAATGACTAGCCAGGAACCGTGAGGTCCCGCTTGAACCATGTCTGCCTTGAGGTTTACAGCCACAAGTCACTTGGGCTGTAAACCCAAGTGATTTAGGATTACTTTTACGCAGAATAGTAATCCTAATTTAGGATTACTTTTACACGTAATTAACCTTGAACGTCGGATGTGTTCGTTTGCAGGGAGGGGCAGTGGGTTGAGCGCATGGGGAACAGATAGTCCCAGAGACAATGTATCACTCAACGAATGACTGGGACACACTACAACACAAGCTGAGCATGCACATGTTGCTTAGTGATGGGCATTTCAGGTCTTTCCAGGGAGATGTAAATAACTGTTGTATAACGCATAAAAAAAGATGGAAATCATAGAGTCAAATGAACGTAGCTTCACTAGATTGTATATAGAGGAGTAAAGATGAAAAGCACCGTAATGTCAATGTTATTTTCTTCATGCTATGACTAAGAATTTCACATCAACTAACAACGTTTCGTTAACAAAAACGAAAATGTATTTGGTCATCCTGTTTATATTCAAGGATCTATATTTGTCTTGTCTTCGTCAGGGGAAGCAGGTTTCGGATGCATATTTTCCGTTACAGTTTTCATTAACACAATTAACACCGCCTCACATCTGCTTTTTCAGTTTCCAAAGCGGCGTTAAATGACCCCATCCTGCACAGCCTTGCCCCCATCCAACCCCCCGGGCCAGCTCTGTCCACAGCGTCCGAATGTAGCCTCCATTCCTCCACCCATATCGTAGTGTCACACTTTCTCTTTCCCTCCCAAAGAGCCACATTGATGCCGGGACATTGAGGCACCAAGTCTCTCATAGTTCAGTTAGGAAATCTCAGCCTCCCACACACTTTGAAACAGACGGTGAGAAATGAAGCAATTATTTAGCTTTTCCTAAACTCGGTGAACCAACCTATGCACTTTCTGGTAATTCAGGAGACCGTGACTCGACCTCAAAGATAATTAGACCTTTCACCACAAAATACACCTACCACTACTACAACACTCACACACCTCCTGGACTCCAGAGCAATGCGCACACACCATCTGCACACACACACATACACACAAACCTTGTGGCCTCAGTCCAGGACAAAGCACGCTGAGTCTCGTCTACATCACGGATCCAGCTGTGGTGACTCGGAAAGGAACACGGTTTTCCATGAAACCTGCGGTACATTCCCATCCCTATGAGTCATCTTCTGAGTCACGACTGGACGAGGAAGTGAGGGAGTCAGTCGCAGGAGCGAGCCTCGGGAGAACGACAAATACCGCAATGTCACCGGAATGTCACAGGGACTTCAAATGTTAACCAACCTCAACCATGAATTATAAACATTTATGTTGTCAGTAGAATACCACAAGCACATCTGGCAAAGGTCAACGTGCACCATCACTCTACCAATCTATAAGTCAATACTCAAAGTGGGGCCCGGGTAAGTATGACAATATTACCGCAATATCCACTATGTCCATTTAATATGGGTGTTTGGAGGACTAGTTGGGTCAGGAAGGATGGTCAATTTCTCAATGCAAGCCAGGTAATTTGAATCCTGAAAGCTGATTGGCTGCTGGCTGTGATTTATGAGGCTGTAAACCAATGGTATCATAACACTGTCAAGATCTAATGGTATCTAGCTGAAAGAGAACCCCTGCCCTAATGTAGTGTTCGCTTTATGTGTGCTTTAAAAAATCTTTTAAATCTAATATCAAAACCTTTGTATGTTCCATCAAAAATGAGAGCCAGGAGAGCATGAGGGAGAAGGAGAGAACTAATAAGAGAGAACGTGTATGAGAGAGAGAGAATGTGAAAAGCGAGAAAGAAAAGATTGTGTGAGGGAGAGAAAATGAGATCAATAATGAACAGTTGCGTAACAGAAATATAATCAGAACAGCAGGCCAATATATTACTCATGACTAACACACGACTCGCACCGCTTCGCCCCGGTCGATTCCATTAACGGAAAAAAACAACAAATAAATAAAACATGTAAAATAAATTGAGACGCTCATTCAAATTCATTAGAACTTGTCCCAGGGTGCAATGAGAAAAAACACAGCTCCCATGCATGCACAAAGGCACTGGTATATTCACGCATATAAGGTATGACAGGGTGTTACACGTCACACCATGGGCATCGCCTCTGAAGATAAACAGGGTCGGCTCCTGGACGGACCCCGGATGGCCCCTGGACGGACCCCGGATGGCCCCTGGACGGACCCCGGATGGCCCCTGGACGGACCCCGGATGGCCCCTGGACGGACCCCGGATGGCCCCTGGACGGACCCCGGATGGCCCCTGAAAGGAAAGAACGATGTTGCTCGTAGCGGTGTTGGACAGCAAGAGGTGCACGCCCCACGGAGCTAAAGATCAAGCCCAAATGCACCAGGGATCAAGCCCGAATGCACCAGGGATCAAGCCCGAATGCACCAGGGCAGCAGAGGGGTACGTTGTTATGTTTTGCGCCACATCGCAGCCCTCGGGGAGTAGCCCAAAGTGTCACCGTTTCTATGGGGAGAAAGTGAAGCGTGTGCACATCTGAGATTCTCTTTCAAACACTAATTTGCCCCCGAATTTCGTGTGTTTTCTTAGAGGATCGTGACAATAGGAAGGCTGCGCGAGATGTTCAGATGAATATAAACACATTCTAGCGGTCTTATAGGAAATAAAAAATACATAATATAAATGCTGCATCATCACAGATCCTCTAATTTAGCCACACATGATCAATAGCTTATCTCAATCTTCTAACAGCGAGTTAGTTGTCTAGCAAGCTAGCTAGCTAAATCACGGCAGTCGGTGGGTCAGATGTCAGATGTGATCACGGCAATGCTACATCTTTCCTCTTTGCTTCTTGGTAGTTTTCCAGAAGGTTTCAGGTGGGTAACAGGTGCACTGTCTTTGTGGGTTAGTTGAGTGGTCTGCTATACAGTATGTGACAATGACTTGAAACTGAATCCCAAGTCCAGCGGCATTGGGAATAGGAAGCACTCCAAAATTATTAAGAAAAAGGACAAGCAGAATTTACTTCATATAGCCTGTTAATTTTTGGCCAAGCAGAGTAACGGATTTCGGCACAGTTACGCCTTTATCAGAACCTAAAGGGGAAATGTACCTATTTTTACAACTGGCCTGATTTTATTATTTTTATACATGTAATCCCCAAAAGTTAAAACAACACAAACCAATGTAAACTAAATTGCACAAATATAGCACCATGGAATACAAGCTCAGAATCAATATTTTATAGCAATTGTTTGTTTTATAAAAAATATATGTACTTATTTTTTAGAGAGGTAATGAAGAGTTAGTACCACAAAAATAATGTTCAAAATACGGGCAATTGAAAATGTAGTGTGTGGAGACTTCAAGGAGGAAACGGAATCAGCAGCTCTTCTGGTACTGTCTAGATGTGACTTGTACTCGAAGTCAGTTTCAGGAAGGGATGTTAGATGGTAATATCTGTGTTCACATGGACATACCCACTCTGTTGTGAAATATCACAGAATAAACGTGAGCATTGCAAAAGAACACAACAGATTGGTGAGACATTGGGACAGATGGGGAAATCTGAAGGTCGGATTTAAGTCTATACACACACACACACACACACACACACACACACACGGATATAAAATACATAATTCACTTTGTTTTCCTTAAAGCAATCTAATTAGAAGAGGCGCTGGTGAGCTTATGAAATATTTATTAAAATAAAATGTTCTATGGTGCGTTTGATTTTGTTTTGATTTAGGGTACTCTGAGCCTGGAGTTGTCGTGGCGGTGGCGCCCTGGCCTCCAGCAGGCCTTAGTTCTTCCTTTCCCGAGAAATAGTGCCGGCAGATCAGGCCGAGTGGAAACAAGTGCCCTAGTAATTGGAGCAAACCTGTTTTTTGTTTCTTATTATTTTTTGCTTCTTTTGGTCAATTTATTTTTAATAGAAGGAAAACATTTATTATATCTATAAGCAAATAATCTCCAATTGCTGACCATTTCTTTGGATGTACCTGGAGATGTTTAATTTGCTGTAGAAAAAAGCCTGGCAATGCTTGATATTGACAAAGGCTAACCATCATAACATTTGACATACAGGTAAATGTAACGTCTGATCATGACTGACCTGAACCACTGACAGAGAGTAATGTTCAGTATTATTAATGTACAGAATGTTTGCCCAACACACAGGATGCTGCAGACTCTTTTACATAGTGCAGTGTTTGTTTGAACTGCCCATTCTATTTCATTCCAGGTAAGTTGTGCCTCAAGCAGAAATAACAGCTCACATTTTCCTCAACTATCCTATGGCTGCAAATCAGGTCAGTTTTGAGATAAAATATTAGTCATTTTGGTATTAACCTAAGTAGGAAATTGGCTGTGTGCGAAATTGGTCTCGATAACATATTTTGCTGAAGAGCTTTACCAAAGATGACACAGAAGCAGAGAGCCCACAGAAACATTCTCCTGTATTCTTTCATATTCCAAATAGGCCAGATATTGCCCCCGCCCCGAGAGGCGGTGCCACAAAACAAAACATCTCATTGGTTAGGGTTTTCCTCTCAGGACAGGTGCAATGAGTAGATGAGATTGGCCTGTCTAGATTAAAAATTATGTTTGAGTCTCTGTTTCCGTTTGTACTCTGGTTTTGTCTGAAGTTGGAAATATGGGGTATCAATAATTGCTATTCAATTTGTAACCACACCCACTAGGTGTAACCACACCCACTAGTGTAACCACACCCACTAGGTGTAACCACACCCACTTGGTGGCCTGTTACAGAACAAGCTGACACTCACTAACAGCACCACCTCCCCTCAATCTGTCAAGGCACATCTTACCTGTTGGAAGGTAACAAAATGGCTGTGGATAAGTGTATAAAGTACCTCCTCTTTTTCTTCAACCTACTGTTCTGCATCAGCGGATGTTTCATTCTCGGCATCTCCATCTACCTGAAAGTGAGCAGCCAAACCTGGTTCATGGGGGCTGTTCCCGGCGTGGACCTTCTGATTGCCGTTGGTGTCATCATCATGGTTCTTGGCTTCCTGGGCTGCTGTGGAGCCATCAGGGAAAACCGCATCATGCTCATGCTGTTCTTCATCCTGCTGTTGCTCATCTTCATTCTCCTGTTGACAGCTGCAATTCTGGGAGCCGTCGGAGTGAATAAAACCGAGGAGTCGATGAAGGAGTGGATCGAGGCAAAGCTGCCACTGAGAAATCAGACGTCCAAATTCCAGGCGTACATGCAGAAACTTGAAGAGCAGGCAAAGTGCTGTGGATTGATCAATGGACCCTCTGACTGGGGTTCAACAGTCTCCAATTCTTGCCAGTGCAATAACACAACTCAGGAGTGCCAACTTGCCAGTGGACAGCAAGTGTATGCAAAGCCTTGTGTCACGGTGTTAATGATTGAAATGGTGAAAGAGGCTCTCATTATCCTAGTGATTGCATTTGTCATTGCAGTCTTGATGGTCTTTGGAATGGCCCTATCCATGACACTTTACTGCCAGACCAGGGAGACGGAAGATTATATCGCTCATTGAACATTATGCATTTATGTATTTATGAAAAATTGTGGATATGTTTTGTACCGCACAATATGTTTATCATACTGAAGTAGGTGACTTTGCTCTTTGTAACATTCATGTAAAAAATTATATATATACACTTTTTTAAATATTCAAGTATGATGTCTGATCAAGTGTATATCTCTTTCTTTGTTTAGGAGTTGTAAAACTGAATTGCAGTGTCAGGATTTATTTTGTCCTAGCTTGTGACCAGTGTCCTTATGCACTTCTATCAGGACATTTTGATAATATTAGATAAAATAAAAAAATGTTTTTGTGTCTGTATTATTTAGTTACAGGTGGTTGTGAATAAACCAGTTAATTAAGGCCAACCTGAGGCCATTAGATTGAATACACATCTATGCAAAGCTCTATCCTGTATGCAAGGCAAATATTTTGAAGCATGCCCTTAAGACTATTTTACTCTGACAAATGTCCCAAATGGAAAAAATTGATATTTCAATAGTTTTACATTTCAATTAAATACTATTTGTTTTAAAACTTGAACTCAGTTCCTCTTTGCACAACCCTGCATGCATGGCAGCTATCACAGCATTACATTATGGAACAACTATATAAATATATATAAATTATAGAGTATATATGTATATATACAGTACATGCATTATCTAGATTGAACATACCAACTGTAAATTTGTATATCCTCATTGTGAAACTGTGTAAATATGTACAGTATGTCCTAAATTGTTCATGTGTAACTGGATTAGTCTATAATGGTCATGAAAGTTCCAAGACATATTCACCACCAAGATCATTACCCAGAATGCAACACAGTACAGCAAACAATGCGTTAACAATAGGAACATGCATTAACAGACTAAAGAATAATTACAGGAATAATGTGTGTGCGTGTGCACACGTGTGACTTCTAGTTTGGGCGTAGTCAATGCTAACCAGTGGTCAGTCTAGTTGACGTGTATAGCTGTCGGACGGCCAGTAAATAAAACCTACTGTAGACCGACTCCCTCTGCTCCGTTCCCCAGGGCTGAGGTATTGACGATGCCCAGCACACCGGTCACAGAGTAGAAGTCCTGGATTGGTGTGAACACGGTTGCAATAATGTGCTGTCATTTTCTGCACCTGCCCTCTTCGCGTAGCCACACCCAATAGGCGTAACAAAACTCTTTGCATGTAACCACACCCACTGGATAGAACCACTCCCTTAAGGTGCAACCACACACACACACACACACACACACACACACTAGATGTAACCACACCCACTCGATGGCCTTCAATAAAACCAACACACACTAACCAAAAGCACCACTTCACATTGCTCTGCAAGATAACAAGATGGCTGTGGATAAGTGTATAAAGTACCTCCTCTTCTGCTTCAACCTACTGTTCTGGATCAGTGGAGTTATCATTCTCGGCATCTCCATCTACCTGAAAGTGAGCAGCAAAACCTGGTTCATGGGGGCTGTTCCTGGTGTAAACC
This sequence comes from Esox niger, assembly GCA_016801105.1. Classification (NCBI taxonomy): domain Eukaryota; kingdom Metazoa; phylum Chordata; class Actinopteri; order Esociformes; family Esocidae; genus Esox; species Esox niger. Next base: position 57,203 of record JACXGJ010001455.1, on the reverse strand, counting down.
TTCTGATAGCCGTCGGTGTTATCATCATGGTTCTTGGCTTCCTGGGCTGCTGTGGAGCCCTCAGGGAAAACCGCATCATGCTCATGCTGTTCTTCATCCTGATGCTGCTCATCTTCATCCTCCTGCTGACAGCCGGAATTCTGGGAGCCGTCGGAGTGAGGAACGTTGATACGTCGATAAGGAACTTCTTCAAGACATCTCCACCGCTATGGAATCAGACATTATTATTCCAGACAGGTGTACAACTCTTCGAAGAGGAGGCAAAGTGCTGTGGACTGACCAACGGACCCTCGGACTGGGGCTCCAAGATCCCTACTTCCTGTCGGTGTGATAATAAGACCGAGGAGTGCCAACACACGAATGGACGGCAGGTGTACGTCAGGCCCTGTGTCAAGGTGCTGACCTCCTTCATAGAGAAGGGGGCTCTCATTATCCTGGGGGTCGCGTTTGGCATCGCCGTCTTGCTGATCTTTGGAATGGCCTTTTCCATGACTCTGTACTGCCAGATTTTGAAAACTGATGGTTATATTGCCCATTGAACATGCAAGGGTGTATTTATCAGGGAGCAACTTGAACCTGTGTTCTACTCAGCAACACCTTTTCTCTTACCGAAGTTGTTGACATTGCATGTTGTATTAATAATAACATATATAATCCGTCGCTTAAATACCACAGTATGATGTTTTATCAAACTGTATTTAATTACCCCGTAGGAAAAAAACATGACAATTTTCCAGTTTTTAAATGTTTCAAATTTGTGTAATCAATTCAAATATCAGGATGAATTTTGTTCTAGTCATTATACACTTGATCTTCAACCATCTTGTGAAATGAGCAAAATTATTTAGTCAATAATAAAGGGTGTGACTGCCTGTTAATTTTAAAGTCAACCCTATGCTGTTAGATTAAAGGGGCATTTCAACATGGCACAGCTAGAAAGCAAGGAAGATTATTCATAAAGCACAATTAATACATAGAAGCAATTCAATGTGCTTTACAATGAAAAGAAAAATATAAAAATGCAAAAGAATAAAAAAAAGTCTGATTGTTACAAGTATCTACTAACATATTAGTTCTATGAATGTCTCCCCCTCTGTGACATACGTTTGTGTGCTGTTTGACACACTAAAAAACGTTCTCGCTCCTTCTGGACAACTGTGTGTGAAACAAATCTCACTGCCCTAGAAATTTCACACCACCTGAGGTCCCCCTAGGGTGAAGTGCCTCTTTAAATGCAATGCTGTATCCTGTATACAGTGCAAATATTTTGCATCATGCCCCAATGACTATTCTGACCAACAGCAGTCACTTCCTTGGAAAATGTATGTTAAAGTGAGTCTTTCCCAAGGGCATTTCTATGTCGAAACTGTTTTCAGACTCAGATCTGCTCAGGTTTGTAAATGATTATATTTCCCATAGGGAAGAATTTAAATAACCTGGGAGCATCAAGCTGTGGGGGTGATTCTCAGCAGCAGGGACTGGAAGATTTAGGGAAGGATGAACAGAGCAAAATACAGAGAGATCCTTGAAAAAACCTGACCAAGAGCACAAAGGATCTCAGACCAGGGTGAAGACTCATGTCAGCATGACACCACCTGAGTGGCTGTTGGACAAGTCCGAGTGCGCTAAAGTGGCCAAAGCTAAGAACCAAACCCCATTGAAAATCTGTGGGGCGATTGCAGTTCACGGTAACTCCCAACCCAGTCTGAGAGAGCTTAAGGCAATCTGTCAGAAAGAATGGGAGAAATTGCCCATAACCGGTTGTGCAAAAACTGGAGGCACAACCAAAAGCTGTAATCCCTTGCCCAAGGTGCTTCTACAAAGTATTGAATAGCGGGTCGGAACACTTGTGTACACGAGACATCTTCGTTTATTTTCAATAAATTGGGACAATTCTTAACGCATAGGCACCCTAAGCAATCGCCTATGTCACTTATGCCTACAACCAGCCCTGTCCACCGCATGGGGAAAGAAACAGGCTGTGTTTGAACTGAATATAGTCCGGTTCAGCGATGACCTGGGATTATCACTGAATTTTGAGCATTAAGGATGTTAGCTAGGTGGTTCACTGGTATACTGAAAATCATCAACTACATATACGTACACATGTGTTTGTGTGAAATGAAAATCTGTAACCTAGTGGTCAGGAGCATTGGGCCAGTAAACAAATGGTCGCTGGTTCAAAACCCAATTGTTCTGTCCCTGGTCAGACAGTTAACCCTAACTTCTCCTAGGTCATTGCTGAAAAGAGGAACATGTTCTTAGCGTAGTCAGTCAGCTTGGTGATTTTATTCAGTAATATTTTGGTTACTTGGTTACCTGGCTAGAAGCCCAGGCACTTTTCACCGATCCTACCTGTGTTATTCGGGCCAGTATTGTAAAAATGGGACAATTTGCAAAATGGGACATTCAAGCCCATTAACAGAAATCTTTGTAAATGTCCCATTTTCACAACACTGCAAAGGTGTCCCATTTACACATTATTCACAGTATTAAAAATCCCAGCTCCACACAATCTGTCTGTGAATGGAAACGATGACAGTTGATACCAGGCAAATAACATGCAATGTTTTACTATCTATGACGCTTGACATATATTTGTTTTATGCTTTGTACACACTTCCTCCAGGAAAAGAGGCAGTGTGTGCTTTTGTTGTTAGTTCCACCAGAAGCAAAATTCCCTTCAGCTGACTGGCAGTTTTGGATGTCGCTGGAGTGGTCACAATAATATGTTAAAACATACAATGTTTAATTGAACCAACATTAAAACTGACTCATCTCACATTGTCGTCATGGTTAAATCTACAACTTTATTCAGGTGTTGTCAACATTCCAACTGAACAGGCTCAGAGAAAATGCTAGCGGAGACTACAAAAATAAAATGCCTTCAGATTGTCCTCTTCAACAAGGTTTTGCTGTGAACTGCAGGTAGCCACTCTGTGATTTGTGATGGGCAGGGTAACATTAATTTCACTGAGGGCACCTACAGAGAAGGCAATACAAAAACAAGCCAGTCGGTAATATTGTTAATGAGCCTGAACAGGTCTCATTCTCTGCACTGTCCTTCCTTTCTGTGATCTGAATTTTGATGTGTTCCCAAAATATGTCAATACGCCATCAAAAAACAGATACCAAAGCGCAGGGTGTATGTGATCTAAAGAAGAGACTCAAACATAGCATCAATATATAGACCCATTGAATTAATTTCATAGTATTAATATAAACAGGAGCAATGGAGGTTCCTAATCGGCAGAATTAGATAATTTATTACACTTCAACAGACGCGTGTCCACTTGTAGCTGCAGTTCCAAGCCTTTGACAATTCCAAGTTATCCACCCTTTCAGTAATAGTTCAATCACTCCCCGAAGTAGTGTTTTTAAAGGTTTATCTTTAAATTAAAAGACTAATATAACATTTCTTTGTGCCAATTACGTTTTCACCAAGTTCGCCTTGCTAGCTAGCTGCAGTGTTTTAGTCATCTCAGCTATTTCTAATAGATCCGCTTGGTCAGCTTTTAAGGGTTAATTCATGGCGACAGTGATAGCTAGCTAATATCAGTAGTTCGCCGTTGGTATGGAAGCAGATGGCTAGCATAGATACGTGGGATCGTTGGGAGATTGAGGCAAAATTACACATTGGTTTCTTAGCATTGTACATCTAGAAAGAGGAGAGAGTAATATTAACAAACTATTATTTTCATTATTTTGAGCCATATCAATAATTCTGCATCAGTGCCTTGTGACAAAGTTTAAACAAAGCGTTTCATCATAAACACAATATTAGAATATATTATAAAATGCATTATAAATAACGTACAGTATGTCAGGGACTCGAATGAAATAGGAGTTTCTAAAAATATCATGGTCACTGTGGTTCATTTGTATACATGATATATCATTATACATATCAATGGGAACAACTCATTTTAAATGTTTCCATGCACACCAGAATATCAGTGTAATTGGTCTTCTGGAAAATCGTGTGAACATTTAATTCAGAGCTTTCAATGAAGTGTATTTCTATCGGAACCTGCAGGTTCCCATTATACCCTGTCAACTCCCTTCTTCCCCTCGCTCCTCATTTCTCCTCTCTATCGTCACTCCCCGCTCTCACCCTCAGCTAGCCCCTCCGACCGGTGTCATTCGGATCCAGACAATCAACACAGTGATTAGATAATGTCTCTCTTTTGCTCTTACTCTCAAACATGCACACACACATACACACCGAAGCCCATGGAATCGTAGACCGAATCTACGATAAATAAGAGAGATTGTTTTAATGGTAAATGTCTACAGAGGAGTGATCGAGGTGCACTGTAAAAAGGACAACCCTTAAATGGCGGTAATTTGTACACTGTATGTGGAGCAGGGAATCCTAAACGGCACCCTATTCCATATGTAGTGCACAGAATCCAGTCAGAACCAAAAGTCCATGGTCAAATGTAGTGAACTACACAGGGAATAGGGTACCAGTGGTGACGCATTTAGCGTCTCCCTTTCATGTGAACTTTGCAGAACCGCTCCCTATTGTATATTCTAAGCGCTCGATAGAAGAGCCAGGTCAGAACACTCCTGTGCCTCTTAATATCTTCCCTCTCCTAGCAACGGACCATAAAACACACTACGAAAGAGCATATTAGGAGGCACAGAATTAAATCACAGGCTCACAGGAGCAGACTTTTATCACATGTTGTCGGAGTTAATTCAATTATACTAAATTCCTCAAACTCAATTGTGTACCTCAAGGCCAGTTCCACTGTGTTTTTTCTTTGCAGCCCTCTGATCAGGGACTTATTTAAACCTGAGACACCAGGTGGGTGCAATTAACGATGAGGTTGAACAGACAACCAGCTGGCTACAGATCTCTTAGTGTAAGAGTTCAATATCTCTGCTTCAAATGAAACCAGACCAATGGAAAGGTAAAAGACATTTCCTACATAGAGTACGATTATTGATTAGGGCCCATGGGACTATAGTTAAAAGTAGTGCACTGTATCGTGAAAAAGTAATTTGCAACACAGGCACCAATGGGCCCGGAGTAACCTCAGCGTCGGGGCTCCAGAAGCCAATCCAGGTCCGGTTCTAGAGAGTCCACAGCCACTATGAGGAAAGGGGACCCAAATTTACATTTTGCTAAGGGCCCCCTAAAGGCTAGACCTGCCACTGTGCACATCACACTATTCTTCAGTAAATAAAGTATTGTGTATTCCATCAGATGCTTGACTATACATTTTAGATGTGGATACAGTTAGGCCGGTAAATAATTGGACACTAACACAAGCTTTGTGTTTTTTGCTGTTTACCAAAATATATTCAAGTTACAGTTAAATAATGAATATGGGCTTACAGTGTAGTCTCTCAGTTTTAATTTGTGGGTTTTCACATCCAAATTGGAGGAAGTGTTTATGAATTACAGCTTTTTTATAATAAGCCTTCTATATTTCAAGGGACCAAATGGAATTGGAAAGTTGTCTCAAAAGATGTTTTGTGGACAGGTGTTGGCAATTCCTATGTTATTTCTTCATCAATTAAGCAGGTAACAGGTCTGGAGTTGATTCCTGGTGTGGCATTCACATCTGGAAGCTGTTGCTTTGAACCCACAACATGTTGAGAGGAGATCTCCGTGGAAGTGAAATTGGCCATACCAAAAATCCATCAGAGAGATAGCAAGAACATTAAGAATGGCTACAGTTCTACAGTTTGGTACATAACGAGGAAAAAAAGAATGCACTGATGAGCTTTGCAACAAAAAAGGCCTGGACATCCACGAAAGACAACAATGGTGGATGATGGTAGGATCCTTTACATGGTAAAGAAAAACCCATCACAACATCCAGCCAAGTGAAGAACTCTCCAGGAGGTGGGCATATCATTATCCAAGTCTACCATGAAGAGAAGTCTTCACAAGTGCAAATACAGAGGGTTCACCACAAGGTGCAAACCATTCATAAGCCTCAAGAATGGGAAGGCCAAATTAGATTTGGCCAAAAAACATCTAAAAAGTCTAGCCCAGTTCTGAAGCATATCACATCATGTAAAACACAGTGGAGGCAGTATGATGGCATGGGCATGCATGGCTTCCAATGGCACTGGATCACTAGTGTTTATTGATGATGTGACAGAAGACGGAAGCAGCCGGATGAATTCTGAAGTGTATAGGGATATATTATCTGCTCTGATTCAGGCAAATTCAGTGAAGTTTCACAAACAAACTTGCTGAAGACGAAACTTAAGGCAAAAAGATCTATGAACAAACAGCAACTGAAGACAACTGCAGTAGAGGCCTGTTAAAGCATAACAAAGGAGGAAACCCAATGTTTGGTGATGTCCATGCTTTCCAGACTTTAAGCAAATTGTGCTTGTGTTCATTTGTACACATATATTTGAGCCCCTGAAATAAGGGGACTGTGTATGAAAATGGCTACAATAAACATTTCATACAAAAATGTTGTTAAACCCCCTTGAATTAAAGCAGAAAGTCTGTACTTCAATTGTTTCATTTCAAATCCATTGTGGTGGCATACAGAGCCAACAATAGGAAAATTGTGTCTGTGTGCAAATATTTCCAGACTTAACAGTACGTGCAAAGAGATCAGTGCCCAAAGGACGAACTCAGCCCTGTTTGAAAGTTACACGCAAGTTGACCGTCAAAATGTCATGCTAAAACTGAGATTTCGCCAAAGTCCTGGAACTGCATCTCTGTACGTTTTCTTTGTTGTGTGCCTCAACCTGTTCCTGTTGAATGGAAGATCCAGTGGTGCTGGCAATGGGGAGATTTGTATTCTCCGCTATGGCTGGAGCCAAACTAGTTGGCATTCTAGTGAGTGTACACAAGTCTGTGTGAATTTGCTGAAGGCTTTTCCCAAAGTAACATATTTAACCATCTCCAATACCCTGATAAATCTAAGTGGCAAGCTTTACAAAGGCTTCCTCTATGCAGGCAGACATTTTGACAAAAAACTGGAACTGGTTTTGGCCCGCCCAGTTGCAAAATCCTCCGACTGTTTGAATAAATGGATATCAGGTCAAGACAAACAGAACTGAGGACTCTCATTGGCCCAAGTGCCTGTATGTTATCTTTTACAAATGCTTACACTGCCTTCTTTCTGTTTAAAGAAAAACATCGGAAAGATCTAAACGCTCGGATGATCAATGGAAACAATTCGGTTATTTATTACCTTCCATTTTAAGTTTGACGTCAATTGTTCATAGGAATGGTGTAAGAATGGAATAGTGGTTAACAAAAATGACAAAAACATCTGCATATGAATCCATCAACCCAATGAATGTTTGTCACACATTCCTAGTAATTGTCCAGTGAAAGGATTGGATGTACAGGACTGCCAATGCCTGGCGTACGTAGATACTCATCATCATCATGGCTGCTGTCGTCTAGTGGCTCTCTGTCAGAAGACGCCAGACTCTCAGTCTAAACAGAGAGCCATTGTGTCCCATTCTCTTCTGCTGGCTGTCTAGGAACACCTCTATGACAGATTCTTCGTACACCACTTCTGTAATTACAATCAGGGTTTCAAAGAAAACCAGCCCAGCATGAAGTTTTTTTTTTTAACCCTGTTTGAACTATAGGAGAAAATAAAGACTTCCTCGACAGAGGGTTCATCCAAAATGGCACCCCATTCCCTATATCAGCCACTACTTTTTAGGAGAGCTCAAAAGGCCCTGGTCCAAAGCAGAACCCAAAAATGAAATGGGATGCAATTTGGGACTCAGACAGAGACTCTATAATTATACTGTCTTTAGTGATGTTCAGTGTGAAGGAGGGTCTGTAATTTGTCTCAATTATACAGAAACCTAAAAGCTTAAACATCCCGTGGCTGACAATCACAGCACAGAGTTTAGTTTATTTCAAGCATCTTTTTTGTTTCTGATCAATAGCTTTTCATTGAACATGAAAACGTCTTTGTAATCTAAACATATCTGACAGTCCAGGGTTGGTTTTGAGGACCTCGGGGGCCTTTGGGGATCTTCTGACAGATTCAGAACAGTCTCCGCTCTGTGTGCGGGGGTTTTCATTAGCCAGGCGGCTCTGTGCGTAATAATTGCCAAACCAAACAAGGCCAAGTTATCAATCTAATTAAGTTCTTAGACCAGCGGTGCTTAACGCACGTGTTTTCTGTCCGAGGGAGGGAGGGAACGCTAGAGAGGGAGGATTGACGGGGAGAATATGAGGGAAGAGAGTGTGACAGAAGAAGGGAGCGGAATATGAGGAACGGTTGAGGAGGTGAGCTGCCTCTCCCAGTAATACTAGTTCTCACCCCCTCTTCCTTCACCCTAACCCGGTCACCGTCACCCTAACCCGGTCACCCTAGTCCTCACCCATCTTCCGTCACCCTAGTCCTCACCCACCTTCCTTCACCCTAACCCGGTCACCCTAGTCCTCACCCACCTTCCGTCACCCTAACCCGGTCACCCTAGTCCTCACCCACCTTCCTTCACCCTAACCCGGTCACCCTAGTCCTCGCCCACCTTCCTTCACCCTAACCCGGTCACCCTAGTCCTCGCCCACCTTCCTTCACCCTAACCCGGTCACCCTAGTCCTCGCCCCCCCTTCCTTCACCCTAACCCGGTCACCTTAGCCATTCTCCAACAAAGCGTTGTGTTCCGACTTTCTTCACTGGGACAAATGAGAAGTCAGTCTGGCCCAACACAAACATGGCAGCCATGGGTCTGGCCAAGGCAGGGTGCGGTGACTTTGTTCCTCAGCCTTGTGGCCCCCTGTTCCCAACGAGCCCTGGTCAAAAGTAGTTCACTATGTAGGGTGCGATTTGGGACACTGGCCTGTAAGAGGTGAAGTGATCCCGCTCAGCCTTACTGCAGAGTCAACGTCCAAATTACACAGATACCAGATACACCAGTTCTGCCCAGGTCTCTTCAGGCTAACCTGGCGTTTAACCAAAGTCTGACTGATGGTTCAGAACCATGATGCACATCAGGGAATTCTTCATAGGCATCAGAAATGTGTACCCATTCAATGGGATGATTCGACCCATGACATGGTTTCAGTTTCGCATATACAGTTACTAAAACGTGCCTAAGTTCCTTTCCCTAAAAGAAACGAAAGCACGAGAGGGAAATAACCTTTTATTTTTTCATCCAATTCATTGCATTGTTAGTACGTTTTAGTTGAAAGCATTGAAGGTTGAAGCAAGGCCAGAACATGTTCATGCACATCAATGCATTGTTTAAACACACACATCCACACACGCCCGCACTGCCGCATGCGCACACAGCCGCACGCACGCACGCACAGCCACACACACACACTCCCAAGATTAATACACATTCCTGAGCACAAGCTCAGCATACATTAAGCTCTTCTACAAGCAATCTGAAGCAGCTGTTGTATGGTTCTCTCAGTTGCCCATCAGCAGCCATGTTTGGACTGGACTTACTCTACTTGGTTCTACTCCATTCTACTTTGTTCTATTCCCTCACCCTCTTCGTGTGTGTTCTACAGAAAATGGGCCAAACCAATAATGTAGCTGCTCTTTATCATTTTCTCCCTCTCTCCCCATCTCTCCCTCTGTCCATCTCTCCCTCTGTCCATCTCTCCCTCTGTCCATCTCTCCCTCTGTCCATCTCTCCCTCTGTCCATCTCTCCCTCTGTCCATCTCTCCCTCTGTCCATCTCTCCCTCTGTCCATCTCTCCCTCTGTCCATCTCTCCCTCTGTCCATCTCACCCACATTCCCTCTCTCCCCATCTCCATGTCCCTCTTGATTCATCAATCTCCCTCTTCAATAATCAATATCCCTCCCTTTCTCTCCCCTTCTCCGTCCTTCTCTCTTCATCTCTCCCTCTCTAAACAATCCATGCTAGCAGCAGTGATCCCTGTTTCCTTTCGGGTGATGGAACACTGTTCTGCGTGTCTGTGGGGGATCGAGGGGTAGAGACTCAGCTGAACTCTCCAGCTGCTCTTAAGAAGCCTAACTAATTTCCCCAATCACTGTGGGAACACACACACATACAAACACACACACAGCCCCCTTCTACACATCTTGGCTTAATGGCAGAGTGGGGACTCTCCTGACTTTATGACGTGATGTTATCCTAAACCACTAATGTAATCACACATCAACAGTCTGTCCGGTCGGGTGTAGAACGCTAGGCTGACCCCTACTGGTGACACAGAGTGGCTACATGCCTTACCACTGTGGTACATTTTCCTTTTCCTAAGGCGCAGTGGTTTCCTCCCCAAAGTCAAAGTTTGATTTGTTGGTTCTCATGTGTCCTAAAACATCCATAAATCTCAGGCGTCACATATTCATGGGATTTTATTCCACTGCCCAACGCATACCATTTCCAAATGTCACTGGGCTTGCTTTTCAATAGCTCACCAAATAAATGAAATAGGAAGTTATACTTTGAGTGGTAAGGTTTATCTTTGACAGCCGAGAGAGAGGTAAAGAGTGAGAAGATAGAGAGAGAGGAAGAGAATGGGGGGAGAGAGTGAGAATGGGGGGAGAAAGAGGGAGAATGGGGGTGAGAGAGGGAGGGGGGTTAAAATGCATGTGTATGTTTGTGTGTCTGTGCATGTGCACGTCCTCGCTCTGTCTGTGAGACCTGACATTTAGAGCATGAATAGGAATGAGGAGTAAAGGAGAAAGACGGCTCAACCCTCCACGGGAACAACCCACCAGAGTTGAAATCAAAATGGCGGACAATTCTGCCCTGTCACAGAATCTTTACAATATTTAAAAATATCACATGGGAGATGGCAGATTGAAAGAGGGAGGGATGGAGAGGAAAGAGAGGAAGAAGGGTGGAGAATTGAATGTATTAAAGACATGGAGGGAGGAAAGGAGGGAGGGAGAGATAGAGGGATGTATGAAAGTTGACAATTGAGAGAAACAGCACTCGCATAGAAAAACAGAGTTTCCCACCCACAGTGGGGCTCAAGGAGAGTTGAAGTATGTAAAAATACACGTTTCCAATTCAAACATGTGAAATACATACATAGGAACCCACAACCTCTTGCAAAATGTTAGCTTGCTCTGGGCACTAATTTATTATATTACATTTTTCTAACCAAAGATATTTGGACAATCTGTTGTGAGATTTGTCCGTTAGAGGACAAAACTACAGCCTTTCAACTATTCAGTTCTGTCTCTTTATGGCCTGCGGTTGTAATCGTCAGAAACCAATGTTGTTGTTTAAAGCTATAGTACGTGTAAAAATGAACTACGACAGCCCAGGAAACCAGCATGACCATTTATCAAGTTTATCACCGGACACTTGACTCTGTGGAGACTCTTGCGTACGCGCGCACGAACTCCGGGTGAGCGTCATCGGCGCGAGCGCGCGCTGACTCGGCACACCAGCGAGACCACGTAAAACCTCTAGCCACCTAGCTTGAGGATAATCCGCGTTGACACTCAGCGGACAGTGAAACAGCCCTACTGGCTGGCAGCCTCGGCAGCAGAACACCAAATCTTCTATAAAAATGCAAATGTTGCAGTTTTGAGCTGATTACCGACACGAGACCAATCATCAACCCCCAGAGGAACAAGAAGCAGGGCTTCCCAAAATGGCACCCTATTCCCTATGTAGGGCACTGGCTTTGACCAGGGCCTGAGGGGTCAGAATAGGGTGCCATTTTGGACACATGAAGGAGTTTGGACTTTGATCAGATTAGATCTCCATGAGTTCTCCTGGTCACATATCGTGTCTCTTTCTATGGGACCGCCACAGATTCGCAGTGTCTCAGGATGCAGACGCCTGGCTGAGTTCTGTCCTGATGCCAAGCCCCAGGCTGGTAGCTGGTTCTCTCCCGCTGCTTTCCTCTCATAGTTACCACCCTTCATTCCCCTGCTGTCCTCTTCATCCTCACCCCCAAGCTAACCCTCATCCCTCAACTACTCTCTCTCTCTCTCTTCCTCCCTCCCACCTTTTTTCACCCCCCCCCACTTCCTCTTTCCCTCTTCTTCTGCTCCTAAAGGCAATGACATCTCTCATAACCCACCAGGCCTCAGCTACAACAATGCGCGCACGCACACACGCACGCACACACGCACGCACGCACGGCTGCAAAATGACATGATGATCCATGTAGCATTCCAAAACAACATCCCTTCACGTCCTCTCCCAGGTAATGATAGTGGTCAAAGGTTATGAAGCCCAGGGAAAAGAAGTGCAATGTGGGTAATAACCGACGCCAGCTGCAGCGGCCAGCATCTTATTAAGGCCTTTCACAACATTGGAGAACACCTTTGTGTCCTTGTATCCTCAATGACACTGTGTTACTCCCTGTACAGGAATGGCAAACCTGTGATCAGTTTGCACACAAGAACCAAGCAATATTCACTATTCAAAGTGGCACTGTGTAGTATCCTGGCCCCAGTATTCACAAGACTGAAATGACATGTCTCCTCTTCACTTACTGAACAAGACCAGAATAACACCAGTTAGTCCTAGCTAAGGGTGGGGGATAGTACTGACTGGTATTTTACTAGTTAGTCCAGGGTGGTTTAGGGTGGGGGATAGGACTGACTGGTATATTACTAGTTAGTCCAGGGTGGTTTAGGGTGGGGGATAGGACTGACTGGTATATTACTAGTAAGTCCAGGGTGGTTTCGGGTGGGGGATAGTACCGACTGGTATATTACTAGTAAGTCCAGGGTGGTTTAGGGTGGGGGGATAGAACAAGGCACTGTAAACAGACGGACCAGATTAAATTGGGAATATCTCGTGCACTCCAAATATTTGTCAAAAAAAAAAAGAAGGAAATATTTACTTAACAGATTAATCCTAGGATCTCCAAGCACCTTATTGATTTGGATGGTTTGTGTTAATGTATGTGAGATTTTTACACTACTACTATATTACTAGCATGATAGCGATTATAAAAAGAAAATACATCTGCAGTTTTAACAGCCTTGCTCAAGGGCAGAACAGAACGGTAGTTTTTTCATTGTCGGCTCGGGATTCAATTTTGATTACTGGTCAGATGCAGTAACAGCTTGGCCACCTGCACTACTGTTGACAGGAACCTATTACCATTTTGCTACAAAGGTCAAATCCAATGCGATCACAGTTGCTAAGATATCAGTTCAACTCTAGGGCAATGGAAAACATTCTGGAAACGGACCGAGTTACGCACTGCCTAGATCCGGCCTGGTCGGCGATCTGCGCCCGCTATCGTGTCATTGTCGGGACATGGACTTTACAGAAAGGGACAAAAACAGATCCAGTGTGATGTGGACAGAAGGGCTCTGTTGAACGAGGGTCGCTCCGGGAGAACGCACACATCCTCCTGCATCAGGGCATGATTCAGTGATTGAGGTATGTGAAGTCATCGCGTGAACACAAAGCGTCGTTCTTTGTGTGCTGGTTAGACGATAGGGGTTTGACAGGGATCACGTGACTGGTTTAAGGAGCGTCAGGTAACCTGGAGGGTATTTCCACTAATTAACACACACACACACACACACGATATCATGTACATACACGGCTTTACAGTACACACACACACACACACACACACACACACACACACACACACACACACACACGAAAATGTGCTTTTCCCTCATGGGGACTAACAAAATGTCCAAAGTCAAACGTTCGCCTTCTACCATCCTTGCAGGGAGTTTTGGCATTTTTGGTATGAGAGCAAAACCTGCGCACGCACGCACGCACGCACGCACACGAGGGAATTTCCACTGCAGAAAATGGTCCTTCCTCATAAGATCATAGCATCACTGCATATCAGAACAACTCTCTACCGACCAAGTTACAAAACCGTGTTGCTTCCAGGAGGCAAGCATATCAGAAGAGGGAAATTCCTAAACTCATAAGGGCTTTTTTGTCATCAAAGATATGCCCCGATCCAGTCTTTCATTACGACTCCATCTAATAGTTTGTCACTCATGCTAATCATGATCAAGGCTTTCTGTCCATCTGTGTTTCATACTGTCTCAGCATGCCCGTAAAGAAAAGCAAGCTGGTTCCATTTGATCTGTATCTTTTGAACACAGTCCATTTGAAAACCTACGCCATATTAACCTGGATGTGGCAAACAAAACCTACGAAAATCTCATCCAGATGTTAAAACGGTAAAACAAATTGCATTATTTTGTAATTTTTTGAAGCATCTTGGAAATTCCATGAAATTCATTATGAATCTTTACTATTGTTAATAAAACAAATCAGACATGCAGTTTGCTTCTCTGTTGAGTCTGCGCAGTCACACATGGATTCACACTCAGACACACAAACACACACAAACACACACAAACACACACAAACACGCACAAACACGCACAAACACGCACAAACACGCACAAACACGCACAGACACGCACAGACACACGGACTGCATGCAGACACACATGCAGACACACACACCAATCAGCGTAGCTCAGACATCTCACTCCTGCTGACATCTTCCACCTCACAGGAAGTCTGATCCACTCCTCTCCGCTGTCAGGCCGTCACACTGTGAAGACACACACAGACACACATAAAAAGACACACACATAGAAAGGGATATACACACATTTCTCAAATGAATGACAAGAGAGAATAAATCAAAGGAGAACGATTCAAAGCGAGGGCTCTGGGTTTACACGTGAGGGCCCTGGGTTTACACGTGAGGGCCCTGGGTTTACACGTGAGGGCCCCGGGTTTACACGTGAGGGCCCCGGGTTTACACGTGAGGGCCCCTGGGTTTACCGTCGAGGGCCCTGGGTTTACCGTCGAGGGCCCTGGGTTTACCGTCGAGGGCCCTGGGTTTACCGTCGAGGGCCCTGGGTTTACCGTCGAGGGCCCTGGGTTTAGCATGTGACTCTGCCTGTACAGGGTCATGGTGCCATGCTAGACCACAGTTGTTATAATTAGGGGCTATAATGGTGTATAAAAACAGGGGTGTCCTAGCAAGGGCATTACAAAATTGCATTAATATAAAAGAATCACAGGGGTTCAATACCAGGAGCAGTAGAACTGGTATTAAAACAGTGCTGTAATAAAAGCGGCGTTAAAACAAAGTTGCTGCCCATGAAAATAGAGATACTTAAAATAATGGGCATTATAAACAGGGTGAATCCTGAATGCCGATTGGCTGATATCTCTACACCATGGGTATGACATCACAGCAAATATTTGTTCCACTCTAAGTGACCTGGCAACTACTTCATAAAAGGAATGTTAGTGGGTTTGTGATATATTGCAGGCATACAGCTGCTTAGTGCTGTGTCCATTTATCAAAGCATCATGCCTAAGAACAGCTCTTAGTGGTGGGATATTGGCCGTGTAACACACACCACACAACACCCCACGCACGCACGCAAGCACGCACGCACGCACGCACGCACGCACGCACGCACGCACGCACGCACGCGCGTCAAGGATTGCTTACTTCTAGGAGGGGTAAAATTATCACATAGGTCTTATAAAAGAGGCAATAGAACAGGTTCATCATAACATGATGCTATAACAGGACTAAATTCAAAGGTATGCACATTTTAACAGTGTTATTATTCCTTGGGAATTATATTAGCAATGTAATAACTGGGGTCTTATAACAGGCTTATTTTGACAAGGATGCAGACATACAGGCACAAATAGACATATAGACAGGCAGAGACAGACAGACAAGCAGGCAGAGACAGACAGATAAATACAGACAGGCACAGACAGACAGGTGGCTCCCAGTGGAGAGCCCCAGCACTGTAATGACATGTGGTTTAATGAGGACTGATCCATGATAAATGGAAGCATATGGTAGAACAGACTGTCCCTCACAGTCAGGGGTGGCACACTCGCCCAGGTATCATCAAACTAAAGTTCACTCCATCAAACTTCACAAGTCTCCCTCTTCATGACCTCTGCAGAACTAGCATGAGCTTCAATGGGAAACCATCGTTTTTCCATGACTTGTTTCATATCCACATCACTTTGAATGCATATTTTCATTTGAATTATAATAGACCTGTGTGTGTGTGTGTGTGTGTTCCTGTTTTGCTACCTCACCAAAATTTCCCGTTGTTACTTGAAAACATGAAACACTGTGAAAAGTAATGACTTTTCAAAATGTTTTGTGGGTTTATGGGTTAGGTACAGGGTTTGCAGCTAGGAGTTACAGTTTGGGTTAGGTAAAAAAGTTAGGTCATGTTTTGTAGAACACTTGTGTGTATATATGTGCAAATGAAAGTGTTCCCAAGCCATGGAAAGAGGCAGAAAGAGAGAGCACAGGGTAGATGGGGACAGAAAGAAAGAGAGAGGTAGACAGAGTGGGGGAGAGAAAGATGGAGAAAGAGGGAGAGAGGGTGGGACGGTAAAGAGGGAGAGTAACAGAGCTGTCCTCTCCAAACATCATCTAACTCACTAAACAGACAGACAGGCAAATAACCATACAGAGAGACAGGCGAGCAGAGGGACAGGGTGCTGCTGTACTCCCTGCCAAGCTGAGGAGTGGAGAGTGCTGTGCAGCCTGTTCTCAACCCGAGTCCTCTAACAGCCACCTCCCAGCTAATGCACAGAGACAGGCCCGAGGAGGCACCGTGACTGGCTCACTGGCATCCTGGAGCCTGGCAACGCAGTGGGCAAGTCATTATGCCTCGCCAACGGCTGCTCACCCAGGCAACAGAAGCTGCTGGCTGACCATGGCAGCGGTAATCTATCAGAGGATCCCTTAACATTATACAAGGCAGAGAGGGATTGGATAATCAACACCCGGTTTTTAAAATGTGTCTAAGGATTTTGCCTAGTGGGTTGGACAAAATGCATAGAAGTATAATGAAATTAATGGGAGTCAGAACGGGTCGCCTATTTTAAATTGAGAGACTTTAATGCAATGTGTGTCTACTACCAGAATTCTATGCCCTGCTAGCAGCTGGACAGGACAGGTATAGAACAGGCATAGGACAGGGGTAGAAAAGCAAGAAGGTTTATTCATATAGCACAATTCATACATAAAAGCAATTCGACAGGATTTACAAAGAAAAATCTAAAAATACAATAGCATAAAAACAAATACTCAAATGAAAACATCAAAATATAATAATAAAACACAAAATAATAAAATAGAAATGGAATAAAAACACAGGAAGCTATAAAAGCTGTTAAGCTTAAACAGTGCGGTTATGTTTAAGTGCTCAGTCAGAGGGGCGTTAAGAGAGATTTTTTTTAACCTGGAATCAAAAATGTATATGTTTGAGGAACATCTAAGACCTACTGGTAGTTTATTCCAGTTGTGTGCAGCATAACTGCTAAATGCAGCTTTTCCATGTTTTGTTTGGACTCTGGGCTCAATTAGCTGACCTGAGTTCACAGATCTAAGAGCCCTGCTCGGTTTATATTCTTCAAACATCAGAAATGCATTCAGGGACTAAACCATTCAGTTATTTATAAACTAAAAGAACCACTTTAAAATCTATTCTCCAACTGACTGGAATCCGGTGCAGTAATGTAGAACCGGAGGGATGTGCTCGGTTCTCTTGGTCCTGGTAAACATTCTAGCAGCAGCATTCTGAATGAGTGGCAGCTGTTTTACAGTCTTTTGGGGGAGTCCAAAAGTACAGGACAGGTCTAGAACAGGTATAGGACCGGTTAGAACAGGTATAAGTCAGGGGCTAGGATACATTACACCAAAGGGTCACTCAGATTCGTCAGAACTACCTAAACACACTGCACATGAAAGACCCAGGAATTGGGGCGGCGGACAAAGGCTCTGCACTGCGGTACAGGAGCGTCACTGCAGCCTAGTTTCCAGCCAGGTCCAATCAACCCCCAGGGCAGGAAGACAGATAACCGGCAGCCATTTGCTGGTCTCATCGAGCTCCAGCAACCGTCTCGGGTCTGTTGGGCGGACGCAAGCTGAAACCGGTTATCCTCCCACACGCTGATTCTCCTGACATCCTGGCTGTTGAACGAGCAGTGCGACGACAGGAAGCAGCAGCACGGACGAATACGAGGAGGAGCTGAAGGTTGTATTGCGTGTCCTGTGATACGTGCCTTTAAAGAAAATTAAACAATATTGAATCAAATAACTCAGAGGGTCAACATTCATGAAGTGTGCAAATTATTTTGACTCAAATCACAAACAAAAGTCATTTAGTCACTTTTGAAAAAGATAACTTTTGCCACATCGGGGAGTGTATTCAAACGGTGTCTTCAGCACTCCCCCCCCCCCATCTCAAAAGCTGAGGGATTTTGAACTTGGCTCGACCTTGTATGTTAAGGCAGTTCGCGAATCAGTTCACCTATGGGGTGACTTGCATTATCGTCAATATAGTCATCAATCTTGCAATATTGTCATCAAACTCTGAAGTGAGCATGGCGCGTCTCTCCCCTCTTTTCTGCACCGCTCCAGAAGGTTAAGTCGAGCTGTAAAGTCATTGTTCTTCCTCATTTTCTTTTGTGCCCTCTCAGTGGATGAAGAGGAGTTGAGGCAGGATGTACATGGAGGGACACCCCTAGGTTGTTTTTGGTTTTGCTCAAGAATATCCCTGTATTTAGCACCATCCATATTTCCCTCAACACCGACCAGTTTCCCAGTCCCGGATGCTGAAAAACATCCCCACAGCATGATGGTGTTCTTAGAGTGATGTGACGTGTTGGGTTTGCGCCAGACAGAGTTTCCTTTGATGGCTGAAAAGTTAAATTTTAGTCTCATCAGACCAGTGCACCTTCTTCCATACATTTGGGGAGTCCCCCACATGCCTTTTTGCAAACTCAAAACACGCCATTTTGCTTTTTGCTGAAAGTAATTGCTTTGGTCTGGCCACTCCGCCATAAAGCCCAACTCTATGGAGCGTACGGCTTATTGTCGTCCTATATACAGATACTCCAGTCTCTGCTGGGGAACTCTGCAGCTCCTCCAGGGTTACCTTCAGTCTCTGTGCTGCCTCTGATTAATGCCCTCCTTGCCCGGTCCGTGAGTTTTGGTGGGCGGACGTCTCTTGGGAGGTTTGCTGTTGTGCAATGTTCTTTCCATCTGGTTATGATAGATTTGATTGTGCTCCTGTGGATCATCAAAGATTTTGATATTTTTTATAACCTAATCCTGACTTGTACTTCTCAACAACATTGTCCCTTGTTTGGCGAATTCCTTGGTCTTCATGGCAGTGTTTGGTTAGTGGTGCCTCTTGCTTGTGTTGCAGACTCTGCTGCCTTTCCAAAAATTGTTGTATATGTACTGACAGATCATGTGACACTTAGATAGCACACAGGTGGACATCATTTCACTAATTATGTGACTTCTGAAGGTAATTGGTTGCACCAGAGCGTTTTATGGGCTTCATACCAAAGGGGGTGAATACATATGCACATGCCTGTTTTCAGTTTTCTATTTCTAAAAAATAGTTTTGTATATTTTTTTTAATTTTATTTCTCTAACAGACTATTGTGTTCTGATCCACCACATACAATTCAGATTAAAAAAACTGAACTAAAGGCAGTAATGCAACAAAATAGCTAAAAAGCCAAGAGGGGTGAATACTTTTGCACAGCACTTTTATTATTCAACAGGGCTACTCGAACTGAAGGGGGAGGGGGGCATAACATGAGCTTGCAGTACTTGACTACAGAGAACAAACCGGCATATGCCTGCTTCCAAGTAACCTAAAACGTATGCCACAATATCACTGTTGTTGTATAAAAGTAATATTTTCTATTTTATCATTATCTCCATCTCTTCTCTCTGCTGTCTCCTGTCCTCTGTTCCACTATGGTCTACATTCTCCTCCTCCATGTCCCCTGTTGGCTCTCTGTACCATTATGTCCCTCACTATCAAGACTCTTGTCTCTTCTCTACCTACTAAAGTTATGCATAAACTTAGAAAAACACAAAGTATAACCTTTAAGAGATGGTAACAATAATGATCCTAATAAGGTTACCCATGTTCAAGGAAATACATTTAATTCAACTTTAGAGTTGCCTGACACTTGTCCCTGCTCCCCCTTTCACTTTCGGCTAAAACTATTTATGCACCCGAAGAAAAATCACGTCGTAACATTTACTTTGCATGTAATGTTGGATGAACAACTAGCTAGCATGGCAAAATGGTAAGTTATTGTTAGCTAGCCAAACTTGCTTTAACTAAAGCATGGCAAATATAGTACCATTAGTGTTAGCTAGCCAAACTTGCTTTACCTAAAGCACGGCAAAATAGCACTATTATTGTTAGCTAGCCAAACTTGCTTTACCTAAAGCACGGCAAAATAGCGCTATTATTGTTAGGTAGCCAAACTTGCTTTACCTAAAGCACGGCAAAATAGCGCTATTATTGTTAGCTAGCCAAACTTGCTTTACCTAAAGCACGGCAAAATAGCACCATTATTGTGAACTAGCCAAACTTGCTTTGCCTAAAGCACGGCAAAATAGCAGCTAGCCAAACTTGCTTTGCATAAAGCGTCGGTTCCTACAGAAACCATTATGGCAGCAATACTGATAGCTACATCAAAATATAACTAGATTTAAGTGATTAGTTAGCTAATTAACGCAGCCATGCAAACAAACGACTGGTAAAATGAACGCAACAGAATCACTGGAGTATACACTTTAAGTACTCGCTGTTAAGTTTCTCAGACAACTTCCCAGTCTATAGGGATAACTCAAGTGCATTGAGAAAAACGTTTGTTTCCTGTGTTGGTAATACGAATCTTTAATATTTACTGGCCAGTTAGCCAAATGTGTAGTTGAAGTAATCAACACTCGAGTTTGCCAAATTAAAAACTGAACTTACCTTGTTTGTGTCCTCGCCAAAATTAGAGTTGGTTTCACTTTGTTTATGTGCCTGGACAGCCAAGAAAGCATTAAATAAAACGGAGGTGCTTTTTCCCTCCTGCCTTTCCACTGTTACTCTTTAGTTTCAGACAGAATTTCTCTTATACTATCAAAAGTTCCTCGATTAGTGCCATGCATCCATAATCCATGGTTGCTCGGTCTTTGTTGATACAGGAAGTCCAATTTGGCCGGAATTCCGTACCCTGTATAAAACACTCCCTCCGCCCTCCAACCAATCATCGTTTGTGCGGCTCTGTGGTTCACGTACGCGTAGTTACGGACTTTTAGATTTTTGAGCTGGGTGTGTAGCCTTTACGGCCTGGCTGTGTGGGCCTGTGCGGATCTCTGCGCTCTCCGCGGATCCTACGCGGACGCATTTGATATTGAAGCATAAATCAGCCATAACCTGGGAGCTGCTGCGACAAGCGCGGTCACCTGCAACTACAAATCGGGGGGAAATTGGAACAACCTATTAAAATCGTGATGACGTGCGGTGCATTTGTCGGCTGGAGTACAACAGTACAAACATCCATCTGGCATGCATGTGGTCACATAAACCCGTCCCATTCTTTCCAGATAGAACAGGGAATTAAATGTTTAAAGGTACTGATAGAGGGTATTGCGAAGATTAAGGTGGGTTTTCCGTCAACTTCCACTAATTAATTATTCACGCAACACTAGGACAGACACTCGCTGATCAACACGGCCTATCACCAATTCAACTGGCAACCACCAGCACCAGTAGAGTAGCCACTCGCAGCCGTCACGGTCGAACCTTTGACCAGGCGACGCTCAGCGTTTCGTCTGAGTATTCATTATCATAATGCTTTGACGTAGTTCTGAGGAGCCGAAGCTGTCGAGAGCGTTAAGGAATTGCCAGTGAAACGGTAGCCAACAGAATAACAAAGTACTCTCCTGACAGATGACAGAGTTCAAACCGTGATTTTGATCTATTAATACATCAATATTCACTCACCAATAGTAGTCTCCTCATTACTGGCTTTGGCGGTTCTGAATGTGATACAGTGATATAAAGGAAAGAGAGATAATCTACTTAATGTGTCTTTTTCAATGAGAGTGTTGCTTTGCTCTATCATCTATCTCAACCATCCAGCCATAGCATTTATAGAGACATTCTCTAAAGCTACAGTCTCTATAGCTACAGTACCTATAATTAGGCCTGCTGTCTAGCCATCTACACTGCTAAGCTAGCATCCACAAGGATATAAATTACACAAAATTACACTTTGGTGTTGACAGACTTCAATGTACAATACTTCAGAAAAGCAGTACATGTATACAAAATATAACAGCAACACTAATAATTGCTCACTATATGTTGTCTCATCTTTTGACAGGCTGGTATGAAGTGCTTCATCTTTTCTCAAGCTGGTATATAGTGTTGCATTGTTTAACAGGCTGGTATATTGTTTCATCTTTCAACAGGTTAGTATATAATGTTTCATCTATTAACAGCCTTGTATGTTTTCTTCTTTTAACAGACTAGTATATAGTGTTCTATCGTTTAACAGGCTGGTATATAGTGTTCCCTCATTTAACAGGCTGGTATATAGTGTTTCATCTTTTAACAGGCTGGTATATAGTTTTCATAGTTTAACAGGCTGGTATAGAGTGTTCCATCATTTAACAGGCTGGTATATAGTGTTTCATCGTTTAACAGGCTGGTATATAGTGTTTCATCGTTTAACAGGCTGGTATATAGTGTTCCACCCTTTAACAGGCTGGTATATAGTTTTCATAGTTTAACATGCTGATATAGAGTGTTCCATCATTTAACAGGCTGGAATATAGTGTTCCATCTTTTAACAGGCTGGTATATAGTGTTTCATCGTTTAACAGGCTGGTATATAGTGTTCCATTATTTAACAGGCTGGTATATAGTGTTAAGTCGTTTAACAGGCTGGTATATAGTGTTTCTTTGTTTAATAGGCTGGTATATAGTGTTCCATCATTTATCAGGCTGTTGCATTGTGTTTCATCTTAACAGGCCGGTGTGTTTCTAATCTTGAGTAGCTATTTTTCTGTTTCTTAGTGATCATAGTGTTTTCTCTACAGGGAGTCAGGTTTTGTTTTTACTGTATTCTGATTAATTGACTGTTCTGTTCTAGAGGCTTCAGTCGGCTGGTAGAACAGGTTTGTGAACTCAGCCTCAGTTGGATAAAAAAGACCTCTTATCTCGGCTCAACTCTTGGCATCGCAGGGCTTTCTAATGATATAAGAGGGGGTCATTGTATTTCAAATGTTTCCTAATCGTAAATGGTATTTTTTGAGGTTTTATAATTAGTGGATATTGGCCTAATTGTATTGTTTGTAGTTTCCCTGTGGACATATAGAAATATATTACAGAACTCAACATGAAGTGTTTCAATGGGGTGCTTATCCCAGAGTAAAACCCTGTTTTGCAAACAGACCTCACCATACTAATTCAAAGTGCTATTCGTTCATTTAAACATTCAATGTACTTGTTCCATACAGTGGATTGCCACAAAGAGGTCTACAAAAAAATAAACACTTCACTCTTCTGACAGACTGTTGACAACATGTGCACTCTTGATATTAGCTTCTAATATTCTGCTGAGAGAATCGAATCATTTAACTCCACAACCAGTGCACAGAGCCCAACTAAGTCGGTTGATTCTTTTTGAAGGCCTATTCTTTAGTGACTTACAATCTTGCGTTCTGGTCGTGTAAAGAATCATAATTCTAAATGATTTAACGAATCTAAAAAGGATGGGCAAATGAATGTTTAAAGATGCTGATAATTTCAACTGATTTCCATAAGAGAGATATGAAGTACTAGCACATGGGTGGTTTTCTGTCAACTTCCAATTTACACTCATTAATTATTCACACAACACTTTAGGAAAGGAACATGATAATCAACACAGTCAATCTTTGAATTCAGTCATTACTTATTCTGCTAGGCTTCAACTAAATAGATTTTGGCACAACAGGAATTAGCCTGATAACTGGTTTTGTACTGTTTGTGCGTGTCTGAGGAAAATGCCATTTTTAGAATATATTGATTAACGTAATGAAAGCCAGTGTAATGAAAAGGGGCAAATTGAAGGATATAATCTTTTTTTTAGCATTTCCTCAGCATACAGAATCTGATGGAACTAGGGCCCATACATTGTAAATGGACATGACGAAAATCCCAACCTGAATCCCAACTGGCCTGTTAGGCTTTAACCTCTGTTAAAGCTGTTATTTCACTCCTATAAAATGGCAGGCAAATTTTTGGATTTTTTACAAATTCACGAGTGACACCCTAATCAGTATTTACATGAGCGGTGGTGTCTGCGTGTTATATGCCCACGGTCTTGAAACTCCAGTCCTCATGTCACTTCCCAGCGGTGTGTGCACAAGAATAAAGTTCAAAACCAGGAGTCTAACATCCTTAAAATCTGTCAACCTGCTTAAAACAGAAACCATAGTTTAGCTGTAAAACCTTACATGTCATAGTGTTACAGTGAGGGTGGCCTGTAACTCCCAAACAACCCGCCATGAATGGTTACCGCGTCCAATAAATGCGTGGACAACAGCGCCCTCTACATACATATTCAAAAGTGGACATGTTAAACAGCGCCCTCTACTTAGATAAATATGACAGGGCGGTGAGCCAAGCAATATTGGCCTTGACAATTATGCACCGAAACATTGTATTTTTGTTTGAAGCCAACATTTATTTTCAACACCTCAAAGAACATAAGGAAGCTTTGTGGCACTGGCCAAATGTCACTATAAAAAATCTATACATAAAACAAACAAGCCAAACTGAAAACCGTGTATTTTTTCTGCAGTAGAAGAAAACACTGAGTCACCAAAGGTGCCATTCATTTCCAACAATGACAGTAGAAACATCTAAGAACACACAATAACACAATAAAAAGTAAAGAAACATCTCCAAAAATGTGAAACGTATAAAGCACATTGGGTGAAGTGGTTAGGGCTATATTTGAGAGACACTCTAGACATTTCTCATTTCAAAATATTTAAAACTCTAATTGAAGGTCCTTGAATGAAATCGTTTTTTGGTTCATGCAGCCATCAGGTCCTCCAGACAGGTGGCACTCTGAAACCTAAAACCCTCGATGACCAGTGTGTCCCCCTCCTCAACGATGCTGGCGTCCCACATCCTGATCATCTGGCGCCGTTGTCATGACGTCAGTACAGACATACAATGAATCCAGAACATACAAACAGCACATTTATATGTCATACAGCATCCAAATGAACACAGTACCACATTATCAATCAAATCAGCTTCTGACATTGTTTTCTTACAGCCCGTGAGAGAAATTCCCCCCAAAAAACTTACTGTCTCTAGCGTACCTTCACTTGGCTCTCCTGCTGGTTTGAACATTGGTTTAGCATCCTCTCAATCGTATGCATTAGACTCTGGGCCCGACTCAACACTTTTCTCACACACAGTCCCGGGAAACACACAGTCACAGAGCAAAAACGCTACAAGCCATAACTTGACAGTAGAAATGCCTCACAGTGGATACTATTATCATGGGAAATCTGGGTATCTGGTAGAAACATGTGAGCTGTCTAACTAGTGTTATGTCAGAAGTCAACCATGAGGTTGAACTATGCCTTGGAGCATGTATCTAGCTTCATGCACACTCACATTCCTGATGCTGGAAGTGGCAAATCTGCACTCTTTCCTCACATCCCATCTCTTTCACCTTCACAGCCTCCTCAATTGCCACATCATATGACTTCCTCATTACACCTCTCAGGTTCCTGTATTTGGGCTAAAAGGTAAAGCACAAAGGAGAGGTTCCTTAGACACAGGTCCTCCATTGAGAAGGCTTGTAGGATTAATTTTCTTGTTTTAGGGAAACCATCGCAAAGTGTTTCAAATCCCTTAAAATCCCCCCTTACAGACTAATCAATCTCATAATCATATATCTGAACTCGTCGCTCCATTAGCCTTCAAGGACCCAATAAACTGTGTGCCAGAAGCATCCATACAATGGTGAAGGGGTCTCTATAGGGTTCCACATGCTTGGCAGAAGCCCAGTATCTAGTGTGAGGCCTCCCCAGGAACTCAACATGGTAGTAGACCACATAACCATCGCTGTCCAGCCTGGTATATTCCTCCCCGTTGGGGTCCGGACACAGGATGGCTGGCCACCTGCAAACGCCAACAAAGCTTGGCTAGTGCCTCAACCTCTCCAGGGTCCCTGATTATCATAACATACAGTATACAGTTATCACCAAACCGGCTGCCACCAGCTTTACCATACCATGGCCATTTGCCTGCTTTCGCCAGCACCAAGCTGCCAACTGGTAGCAGAGAATAGACCATCTTCAGACCTTTTTCCTTGAACAGGGATTCATTAGGGAAGGGACCCTGGGGGACACTGCAGTGGCTGAAGAGAGGGTCCGGATTCATGTGGCAGAACCAGGGTTTGTCCTGGTCCAACACAGCACCGGCTTTATCGATCTTGACTACTAGCCTCCACTTCAGGCAGCCGGGAGAGTCACACTGGACCCAGATCTTGTCCTCGTAGTAGGATGTCTCATCCTCATTCGCGATCAGGTCAGGAAGACGACTCATTTTTACCGCTGGGCTTGGAGATCTTCACTGATCTGAATTGCAAACAAACCATAACATGTTTGCCTGCTGACTAGCTACTACAGTAATCATGCAGTTGACTACATTTGCTATGTGCATCAGATTAGATTAAACTTAGATTAAATTTATTAGATTAAACTGTAAATAGTACAGGTACAGTACAACGAAATGTCGTTAGCATCTAACCAGAAGTGCCTTTAGATGGCAGAAAATTTAGTATTAAGTATATTACAGGTGGAACATGCAAACGGCAATACTAAATGTGCAATTAAAGCAAATAGAGGACGGAAGTACGTTTACAAGTATTTGGTATAGTGTATATTACAAGTGGGATAATAGTTGTTCGGGTACAATGGCAAATTCTAGATGTGCAACGATCGGCAGAAAAAGGAGTTACGCAGTAAGATAGCATGAACAACCAGAATATGATATTGCCATGGAGAACTTAAATGACAAAGCAATCCTTGAAATCCCTGTGAAAATGTTATTTTCAATTTAAGAGTACAAGTTAGACGACACATTTGGATCGTTAATCTATCCACCTATCGTGATTAGCAGTACTTCTGACTAGCATTATCTACAACCTGGGTAGCTAGATGTGCAACGATCGGCAGAAAAAGGAGTTACGCAGTAAGATAGCATGAACAACCAGAATATGATATTGCCATGGAGAACTTAAATGACAAAGCAATCCTTGAAATCCCTGTGAAAATGTTATTTTCAATTTAAGAGTACAAGCTAGACGACACATTTGGATCGTTAATCTATCCACCTATCGTGATTAGCAGTACTTCTGACTAGCATTATCTACAACCTGGGTAGCAATACAGCAGCGGCATCTTTTTTTCACCGACGCCATCTTAGTTACAATGATTTAACCAATGTACTTAGCCAGTTAATTAAAGTTCATTTGAAATATTTTTGATGTTCTTATAGCTGTCCCATAAATATACATGTATTTACCAAATGTTCCTGTGTGGTTTGTCTCCTGTAGCAAAAGCACGACTAAAATAAACTGGATATATACACTTCAAGGTTACACAAATGTAATAATTCCTTGGCCTGGGTGTTTACCACAACATTACAGTAGTTAGCTACCACGTTTTGTCAGTTTCCAGTACATGCACGTTTACATAAAAGAGACAGGCAACATTTTTTGGATGTCTCCCTAGGGAATGTTGGGTAGTTTTTTGCTGTGAAAAAATGCCCTTTGGGGAAAACAGACATTTCGCACCCAAAAGGTACTTATATAACAATTGCTATAATAATACAAATTTGAAGCATGTTATGAACACTAAAACATTATATTAGATAATATTTAGGGATTTAATTTTCTTTACATATCCAGATGAATGTTTTGAACAACCAGAATTGTCAGTGACGGCTTTGAACATCACATGACCCCGGAAGTTTTTAAAATGCCATTTCACAGACCCGTACAGAACACGAAACCTGACGACTACATTTGAAATCTTACCTGGTTCATGTCTGATTACACATTTTTTTATTATCGAAAAATAGAACAAAAGAAAACAACGATTAACATAGATACATTTGGTATTCCGTGAGTTGTTACCAAACCATGTTTGATAGGTTTTCAACGTGAAATCTACAAAAGCAACATCAAGGTAGCTAAGTAAGATAGGCTAACGGGCTAACGTTAGCTTTATCAATTCATAATCAGCTCTTTGCGTGTTTGTTGTATGGTTTTGTTTAACCAGCTGACTGTTAACTTGGTCAATGGCAAAATTGCTCACTGTTGTCTGGATTACCAATCGGTCAGTGGTTAGTTGGGTTTGATCTATATTGAATATTGGCCTGTCCGGATCTGCTATGTAGCTACGTGCTAATGTCCTTCGAGGTCCTGATGTTTTAATTTTAACATTTTAAAAGTTTTTTTGTACATGACAACCTGAGATGGGAATGCATTTGTAACATATCTTGGATTCCTCGTAAGTCAGTGTTGGTCTTTCAAATGTACTAAAATGTTAAATATTATTACAAGCTACATTGGTTTTTGTTTCATTCAACAGTTCCTTCGCTTTTACTTTCGTTATTTGTATGTCGTTATGTCGCATCCAGTGTATCTTGCAATTGCTATGATAAGAAATAAACCGTAGAGAGACCTCTTACTCAAAGCCAGCCCCTGCATCCAGCAAGACTGCTCACTGTTCATCTTCAGTCTTGGAATATTACTGTATCTGTAATACAACCGCCATGACAGATGTTAAATCAGTTGTCATTCTGACACATGCTGAATGAAATGAATGTGTTCCCAGATATGTACTTTTTTGTCAGACTTGTGACATTATTCCACTGTTCTAGTGGCAGATCTCAGAGTTCTCTCTGCGTCTCTCCCTTCCACTAGTAAGGCCTGCCATGGAGGCAGTGGAGGATGACATCTGCATCCTGAAGCATGAGACAGCCTACGGCGGAGCAGGGGAGAGCCCCGTGTCGGTGTGTGCCGGGGACGAGTCGGTGGCCTCTCACTTTGCCCTGGTCACCGCCTACGAAGACATCAAGAAGAGGCTAAGGGACACTGAGAAAGAGAACACACAGCTGAGGAAGAGAGTCAAACAACTGGAGGATAAGGTACAGCAGTATGGCCAGATGTTGTGGACAATATGAATGGCCACTGGACTCTCAGAACTTCGTATATTGTATTTGTAGATTTTAACCTCACTGGTCAAATATTGAGGATATAGAAGAGATAATTGTTTTCTGGCCGATATGGTACATTTTATATTGTTAAAGAACATCTAGCTCAATGTTCATAGATTGTTATCACAGTGAAACCTTGCTACAGCCAAACGTTTTGCCTAATCTTATTCCGGGAGTGTCTTGCGTTATGTTACGCAACACCTGTGCATTTTCTAACCTGTTGCTGCCGAGTTACTAGCTAATGATGTATGGATGAATGGTGTGCTGTAGCTGTTCAGGCCTGAGGCCCCTTCCCCTGAAGGACCCCAGTATGTCAACAAGGCGTTCAGTGCTTACCGTGGGATCTACATTGAGAAGGAGGACCTGCAGCTGGAGCTAAATAAACTGGTAAGTCAATTGAATGTGGTAAAGGGGGCTTGGGTAACATTAAGTGCATCCCTATGCACATTGAAGACAGCATCAGTGATGGCTAATAAAAGGTGGGATTTTCTTCCATATTTTGCTTCATGGCCTGCTAAATTTGCAAGAAGACCCTTTTTTTTGTTGAATTTTGTTACAAATGGAAATGTGGTACAGGCTTGTTTGCACACTTGCACTGAAATGTAGCTTATGTTTATGTAGAGGGTGAAATCACGACAAATCATGTCAGAAGCTTTTTCACCTTTTGCAATGTCCTGTAACGAACATTTCAATAAAAACAAATGAATCGTATCTACTTAGGAAACAGCTGCCTCAGACACCTGTGTAGAATGTGAAGTAAGACACAGCACAGTGAAGGCATTTACATACTGTGTCTCTGTTTGTGTAGAAGAGGGAGAAGAGTGATTCTGAGAGGCTCCTCAATGAGCAGCTACAGGCCAGAGAGATGGAGCTGCTGCAGCTGAAGACTGAGATGGAGACCAGCCAAGGTACTTTCCCTCTCCCAAACGACAGTGTCATTACCAGGGCTTTCCCCCACGTCTCGCTGACTGAAAGAGGAGGGACCACTGTTGTATCCCAAATAGCAACGCGTAATATACAAAGTACTCTATTTTTGGACCAATGAGTGTGCTGTTATGGATACACCGTGTGACTGTTCCTTGACCTCAGCCAGTAGACCGACCGGCACTGTACTTGTGACCAGGGAGGAGCTATCCCTTGCCCTCAGCCAACAGAGGGACAGGCAAACTCCTCATGACCAGGGAGGCTGTTGGACAGTTGTTACCTGGAGCTTTGCTCAGAGCCTAGAATTAAAATCCCAGCTGTTATAGTTGTTGTCGTCAAACAGGCTCACTAGAATTCAGTGTTCGATGTTTTGTTCCAACCTGGCATAGCCGGACATTGTGTGTCTCCCAGAGGTACAGAACTCAAATGATTCTCCCACTCTCAGAGAGAACGAATCAGTCAGCAGGTTGTGACCAGCGTCACACCTCAAAGGAGAGACTAGGCACGGGTAGCTGTGTGTTCCCTCGTCCCTCTCCAGAGTCGGCAGTGAAATGAGGATGATGATGTGTTGTCTTTTAGTGATGAAGAGTCTGACCAGCACGCAGGACTACTGGCAGGTGGACAGGGTGAACAGTGAACTGAAGATCCACACTCTGCAGGAGGAGCTGGAGAGGATGACCCTGGAGAACAGCCGACTGCAGGGCCACTGTGGGGTAGGTCCCCCAGAATGAACGCGGTGCATTTCCCATTTGGTGACATCGACCCATTTCAGGCAGATCCCCACCAATCAAAATGGGGTTCAGGTGCTCAGCGGGTTGTTAGGGGAGGGGATTCACTGATCTCTCTGTTTCTATTGGCTGGATTCAGACATCACGCTTATGTCTTCTAAACCAGTGGTTGATTTGCAAGTTGGACATTTTCAGTTAGATTTCAGATGCTTAGTCATGTGGTCAGAGTGGCCCTTTAACAAAAACTTGTTTAAAACTCACCTGAACGTTTCCCACCTAAATCATTATCTGCAAACAGGAACCCTTTATATATTTTTTTATATAACTTCCTACGTAGGATTCAGCTGAAACGTCTGGATCGGACTCTGACCCGGATCACGTGGCGTCAAACCAGAGGTACGTTGTCCTTCCAGCTCTCTAGTGACACACTGTGTGTTAGGACATGATTCAAGTTGCAGCGGAATGTATTCAGTAGAAAACCACCAACTGTTAAAGTATGAATCAGCAGCAGTTTCTGCGAAAAGCTTATGGTGCTGGAGATGTGTGACCAGTGTGAACTTCATAGACAGCTAGGGATTGACCATCCGTGATAAAGTGTCAATGTTACGGTTTGAACCATGTGTAGCGACTCTAGAGTCGTTTTTTTTTTTTTTACAAACACTGGCATAAAAGAAATAGCTCATTTGGGTGCTAACTGTGTTTGTCAGGCTTGTGACATTAATTGTAGTGTTAGCAGGTGCGAGAACATCTGGCCCAAAGAGAGCTGTTCATCTCTTAATATCAGTTATGTTGGAACACTTGGCCTATGTTTATGAGTCAGTTGTTGATCGGTCCCCTTGGTAATGGTGTTTGTCGACTGGTATTGTCACGTCACCCAATGACAGGGTGATAAGGGCCTAGTTAACCCACCTCCCAATGACAGGAAGCGAATGGTAACCTGGCCTGTCAGGAAGGGGCAGCAAGGGAGCGTTTGCCAAAGCACTTTTCAACCACTCACGGCAACGCTTCGCAGTGGTCGGATGGTGACGCCGCACTGAAGTGCTATGTGTAGTAGGTCTATGCCATGTGTAGTTGCGGTAGTCAGCCAGCAGGGTGCAACAAAGCTTTGTTCACTGGAGATCTGTGTGATTATGGTACTGGTTTACTTAACTAACATAGTTATTTTTCTAGAGGCTAATCTGAATACGGGCATCATATTTTATTAGGCTAAGCACTTCACACATATTCACAGTTCATATTTACATCTGTTGCTGTAAAACAACTCTGCCACATGTACTCAGTGGATGAATAGCAGTAGCTAATTTGCTAATGTGGAGACCTACAGTACATTTTTATTTCCGCTAGTGGGCGCTAAAAACCCTGAGTATAATTTACATATGGGCAGAGGAACAGCTTAGCTCTCACAAGCAAAGACCCTTTTCATACTTTGTTCGTTTTATCTAGATGAATAAGACCAGATTTACGAGATGAATAGGGCCAGATTTGTGTTGCAGAATTGTTTTCCATGGTGCAAACAGATGGAAATCTTAAGTGTCACGTGTTACTTTACCAAGGTTACTTGGTACATTTTCCTGACAGATACTCCCCTGGCTACTCAGGTCTAAATGCAGTGCCTGGCTCGGTGTGTATTGGGACTGGAATGAGCAGTGATGTAAAAAATCTTGTCCTGTATAAATGTAATAAAAAAATATATAATTTTGTCATTGGGAATCAACTAGGGCTGGGTGCTATGGCCCAAAACGTGCATCACGATATCTTCAAGATTTTTTTTGTCGATTCGTTATTAATGACAATAAATGTTTTTGTATATCTGTCATCATTATAGTCGTAAAATGCTTTTGGTTTGGTTTGCATGGTGTGAGCTTAAAGTTAAATGCAAGTGATCAAGGAAGAAAACTGTTTTTTTTGTACAACTTTTAATAATGGTATACTCTGAACCATAAACCAAAACATTGAAATAGTGAATTTAAATTTACCGTGGATACACAGGCTCACAGATTCCCCCCTGGCCATTAAGCTTCTCAACCAGCACCAACTGATCTATGATTATATTGATCACATGAACATTCCAAATGCTCTGACTTTCTATGTACATTCAATGAACATTAGTATATTTTAATGTACCTTTCATAGTTGTTTCTTCACAGTGCCCCCCACAATTATTGGCACCTACAGTAGTAAAGGTTCGTACAAAAGTGAATTATATTAGTGTCACACTGAAAAGAAATGAAAACATCCAACCTTTAATTTAAGTACATTTATTCTGATAAAATTGCCATCAAGAAATTATTTCTAACAAAGCCACATGTGCCACAATTATTGGCACCTCTGTATTCAATACTTTGTACAACCTCTCTTTGTCAATAAAACAGCACAAATTATTTTCCTGTAACAACTAATGAGGTTGGAGAATACCGAGCAAGGTATCTGAGACCATTCCTCTATACAGACTACACTCGTTTCCAATCACACTTCTGGAACTTTGACTGGAACAAAAAAGTAGCTTTTTGGCAACCAACACTCAAGGTGGGTTGGCGTAAATAGAAGGGTGTCTATACCGAAAATAACCCTGATATGTTAAAACATTTCTGGGATTGCTTATCCTTCAAAGGTCCTGTGAACCTTGTCAGGGTACCTGGCATGATCATCTACATGAAATACTAAGGCATTTTAAATCGGAATCTGGCTGCATCTGCCAGGAAACTAAAACAGGGTCGTCATTGGATCTTCCAGCTGGACAATGATCCAAAACATATGTCCAAATCAACACAAAAACGGTTCACTGAAAACAAAATCAAGCTCCTGCCTTGGCTATCTCAGTCCCCGGACCTAAACCCCACTGAAAAGCTGTGGGCTGAGCTGAAGAGGAGAATGCATTAGAGAGTACCAAGGACCCTGGAAGATCTGGAGAGTCTGTAAAGAGGAATACACAGACTTTTTTTCTGAGAATACGTTTACTTTAATTAAAGGTTGATGTTTCTAATTGTTTTCAGTAAAGCTAGTTCACCCAAAACCCTTTTTTCCTCTTTCCATCTTTACTAGGGGTGCCAATAACCGTGGAGGGCACTGTATATTAATATCCGTATTTAATATTTATTTTTGAATATAATATTTATTATATTATCCATATTCCCCATTTCTACACTCTTTGGAATTGCTGCTAGTTTTCATTGTTATGGATTCTTTTTGGTTTATATCTTAATATTTACTGCGAATGTGTTGCGTGCCAGGTCACAAGAATTTCACTGTTCTGAATGACGTTATGTTATTTGGTGTATTTGACGAATAAAAGACTAAATTACTAACAAAATGTGTAATATTGCGATATCAAGGATTACGTTGTTAATAATTGAATTAGTTAAACTAAAATGAAAGGCATAAACTCAACAATAACTCAACAGTATCTACTGAATTATCGCCCAGCCCTAGAGCCAAGGGAAACATATCTGACAATGGCACCTTAAGAATTCTACAATCACCAGCAGTAGCACATATTCATTGGACAGCACCATGTTAATTACTGGGTGAATGTCATAGTGTGTTCATACACCTTCCAGGACAGGAGGACATTGCGCAACGGAGGGCATAACGCAATGGAGGGCATGTGTTCAGCCGTACCACATACCTCGGGTCCAGAGACAGTTTCTCAGTCTGAGGTGCCAGTCTGAAACAAATCCTTCACCTGTGCTTAGACTTTCACAGAGATAACATATGGGTTTGGATTTATAATCATACTAAATTAGGAAATCAATAACACCTGGTGCTTCTGTTGTACAGTAGAAGTGTTAGTTTCCCATCCTGTCTTTCCTCTGTTGAGTGTGTCAGGTTTTGGCGGACGTGTTAATGAGGTCTGTAGCACTCGACAAGGTGTGGAGATGGTGCTGTAGATGCGATGCCTTTCACATCAGATCATAGGTCACATGTTTATCTCCTCTCAACCAGTGGTTCTTAGCCTGCTCAACAGTGTAACTCGCTGTGTTCGTGATTGTGAATATATCAGTCTAGTCCTTTTGTTGTATAAAAAAAAAAAGAAATCAGATTTTTCATCTGATTTATAATTCCAGACATTTGAACTAGAAGATAATATCTTAACAATGCATAGTTCTGAAATATTGAGAATCAATGATTTCACATTATTGATCGCAGCATGGTTGTTGAGAAGTTAGTTCTTCTTCATACCTCATTAAGGTCCTTTTACTAAGGTTATTATTTTATATTTTTGTGGGAATGTAGTTGCAGAAGAAACCTGAAATACTTATCTGGGATCAACCAAAAGTCCAAACATTTGTGCAGAACCTTTGGTTATTTACTTTCAATAGAAAAGGAGACATTTCACTTAAAATGTGTAATTTAATAATTACAGTACATGTTATTCCTTCTAGTAACATCCTGAAAGTTATTTAGTAATGCTGAATTTTTGCTCAAGAGAATGTTGACTATAATTACAACTAAATAATGTTATTACAATACATTTATTTTATTATTTATTTAATTTTTTATTTACCATTCCAATAATATTTATGTATTGATATAGAACAGGAGAACTTTAATACTGTGTGCAGTAAATAGTTGACGTTATAGAAATCTGTCTAAAAAAGAGGTGAAACAAATCAGTTATTTTATGAGAGGAATAGTGCCTAAGAAATGAATAATCCAAGACATGGGACTACACCGCTTAATTGGCAAAACTTTATGCTTTTGAGATTAGTATTTTTCCAGGGTCATGTTTCAGACCTGTTAAAGTGGTATCTTTCCCTTTCGTGACTCAGTCCATCAATATGTACAGTCATTTGTTATTAACACTCCAGCATCGTCTGTTTAGATTTTAGAAATCTGCAGTGTCAAAAGGTTTGGGCAAATTAGGACCACTTCGAGAGAAAATAGAAGTGTTTTGTTTTTTTTACGAAATTTGATATGGTGGTAGGAGTTTTATTTTTAACCAGTGTCCACAATTTGTTTGTATTCCATTGAGTATTCTTTAGATTCTAAAGAGCTGTGAAAAGTGACAGCTATTCTTTTTGCCCACAAATAAAAATATTTTACTGATGTAATTTCTGTGTAAATTGTCTACTCATGTCTTTTAAGTATGCGTAGTAAATATAATGTAGACAGGGTATGATAATGATTCCAGTTTTAGTAGTGATGTGTGGTCTGTTACAGTTTAGTTGGTAGAGCCGGCTCTTATGTTGTCTGAGTTGGGGTTTCGTTTCCCACCTTGGGCAGCTATGAAAAAAGTATTAAAATGTATAAACAAGCGCTACTGCAACTCTGGTTAACAGTGCCCGCTGAGTGACTGAAATGTCAGCGTGAAATATTTATTCTCACCGCATGCTTGTAATGTCATGTACAGGGCGAAAGCTGTTCTGCAGTCTTACGAGGCCCTGGCCTCTGAGATCTCCAGTCTGCATTCGGTGTTGAAACAGCAGTCGCACCTGGTGAAGAAGCTGAGAGACAAACCCCTGAGCGCCGCCAATAAACTAGGTGAGTTGTGTACCCCTGAACACTGCCAATTAACTAGGTGAGCTGTGTACCCCAGAACACTGCCAATTTACTACGTGAGTCGTGTACGCCTGAACACTGCCAAGATACCGGGTGAGTTAGTAACCGCTGAACATTGCTACAAAACTGTGTGTTTTACATTTTTGAACACTACTAATGAACTAGGTTAGTTAATTGGTTGTGTAAATGCTTGGGGAGGATTTAAACTCTGAACACTGCAGATAAACCAGGTGAGTTATAAACTAGTAGTTTATGAGCCATGTTCGGGGTTTTTGTAAAACACTTAATTCTGTGACCGTGTTAAATCGTTTAGTAATTTGTCGAGGTCATTAGCTGGGTGGCAACAAATTTACCCTGTGACTCAAAGTAATTTTATTCCATCAAGCTCACTAAGGGTTGTTTTCTATCCAATTTGGCCTTTCCACACCTCATATGTTCCCTCGAGTTCTCTAACTCGAGAACCCACCCTGTTTCTGATTACGTGTTATGAAAACACCAGCTTGCAATGCGAAACCTCCGGAGACCACTTGGCTCTGATGCCAGTCGGGCCGTCTTAATCTAGCGCTGTAGTGAACGGGAAGGGTGGCCACGGAACTTGACCTAAGACCTACATTGCACATAGTACCGCATGGACACTTCTGTGCGTGTCCCTGTTTTTCATCTGAGGAGAAACACACTGTGTGTTACTTCTCACCGTGTAATAGATGCAAATTAGGCTGAAACATGGCGAACAAATAAATGTATTCTGGTGAATATCCAGAGTAATCTTGGTTCAGAGATGGGGAGAGGGATAGACACAGAGAGCGAAGGAAGGAGGTTGAGCGAGATGGAGGGATATGGATTGTTTTCAGACTGTGAGCATCTGTATTAGTCTGAGGTTCGTACTATGGAATTACTTCTATTCAAATGGAGCAGCCCTCTCGAGACCGGTTCTGTAAATCCCTTGGCTCGCCCATCAAACACAAAGGAACTCTCATTTAAACTTTATTATTATCTGCTCAACGCAATGATTGGATAGAAACCCAGCGACGTGTGTGTAATGTTGCATGCGTTTCTGCTGCATATTTAAGAGTCAGTCTACACACGACAGGATGGCTCTGAAATTCCCTTTACTGCGGAAAGGCTGTAAAAAGATGTTGAATAAAAGAACTTGTGATACAAAATAGTCATCACAAAACTGCATGGAATTGATTTACTAACTCAAGACTCGGAGCCAATTGCGTGCTTTTCCCAGAGGGCACTTACCTTGGTTTTCAATCGCTCGTCAGAATGAATGGAATAGGAAGTTATGCCACTAGCTATTAACGCTGGATTCTAAGACAGTTGTTGTTGCGCGTGCGTGTGTACACGTGAGCGTGCGTACGTGCGTGTGCGTGTGCGTGGGCGTGTGCGTGTGTGTGTGTGTGTGTGTTTTGGATTTTGTGTGCATGTTTTTTTTCAGTGGCTTGTCAAGTTCTGATGAGCATGTCGGAGGTGTGATTCTCACTCACTTTCCAGACACCTCTCAGACCAATTAGGAACTACATGATCTGTCTGCCTGACTTCTACCTGTCTGTCTGTCTGCTTCCGTCTGTTCTGCTCACCTTAGTTAGGTAGTAAAACCAAAATGCTGACCAGATTGAAGATGCATTAAATCTTAATTTATAATAATGTTTCTGTTGACACCCTGTGTACTAATTCCTTTTCAGCAGCATCCACCTCCACCACATATACCTAAAGGTACATTCATATTACCATCTGTACTAACTCTAAGTTGGCGTTCACCAATCAAATACCAATCCAGGGCATTGAGCATTGATTATCGGGCTGAAATGTTTTGTAACGGTCACACAGCCCAATCAGACTGTTGGGATAAGTGGTGGGATGATACTAATGTTTGTTTCGTCATGAAGAACGGCTTGGAATGTACTTAGTCCAAACAAATGTTTCGCTGTGTTGCTTTGTTTGAATTGAGCGTGGTCAAATTTGCTGGTTTTCATGAGTGCTTCACAGGGTTTGTGATGTCAGTACGGGTCGTGTGCAGTCAAGTACAAAGTAGCATAATGTTTTGCAACTGAAACTAAAATGGGTTTGCTTAGTGTGGGGCCGAGTAGTTTTGTCAAATTAATTATCAAAACATTTGAGCTGTACTGAACACAACTCGGGTAAAAAAAGAAAGAAATGTAAAGGCAATTCAATGTTTTAACCCTGTCTAGCTTCCCCAACTATTCCGGTCCAGTGTTTGGATGATGTGGAGAAGATCCAGAACCACCGACCAGTCCGCGTCTCAGTGCCTCGTTCTCCCAGTGCTCCCCCCGTCCCCTCCAGTTCTGGTCGGCCTTGTCTGCCACCCGTGGGACCCCCGACGCTAGAAGGTCTCCGGGAGGACTGCTGGCACAATGGGCCCTGGTCCGGGGCTATGGGTCTGGGCAGTACCAGCCCTGTCCTCCTCCCTCCCCCTCCCCTCAACCAGCCCTCTCTGGACGATTCCTCCTGGTCGTTCCCTTCTCCCCCCAAACCTAGTGACGCCCTCTTCTGGGCGGGTCAGAACCAGGGTCTTGGCCACGGGAGCCCCTCGCACTCTTCCAGGGGTAGCGCCTCCATGAGCCCCAACGGTGACTGGGCAAAGCCCCCACCTTACTGAGGGGACCTCCTGGGCTTGTAACCACCCAACCTGCCTTAAGCTGACACAATGAGGCCATTCTTCTGGACCCTCCAGCCTGGGGAAGTAGCCACAGGACCTCCCCCTGTCCACAGGAACTAGTAGCCACAGGACCTCCCCCTGTCCAACGGGAACTAGTAGCCACAGGACCCCTCCCCCTGACCAACGGGAACTAGTCGCCACAGGACCTCCCCCTGTCCAATGGGAACTAGTCACCACAGGACCTCCCCCTGTCCAATGGGAATTAGTCGACACAGGACCTCCTCCTGTCCAATAGGAACTAGTCGCCACAGGCGAGGTCAGCTAGCCCCCCCCCCTGCCGGAGAAGTCTGGCAGGGGGGGGTCCTCCCCTTGAAGACGGTCCTCCCCTTGAAGACTTAGCAGACTAGAAGAGTGATGCCTCCGCTCCTAAAGGTTTCTGGTGACTGAGTAACTGTCTTCAGCCTAGAATAACAGAGACAATGGACGCACCTGTGTGTGTTCACACATTAATTTGCTAAAGCCTTTCTCCGTTCACCCACTGTGGTGAACTGATCCAGTCTGACTGGTTTTCAGACTGGTTTTCAACACCCCCCGCGAAAAGTTATCTACATGTTTTCATTGTAAAGTATTAAAATATAACTATATATTGTCAATCCCTTTGTTATTGCACCAGTGTGTTAAGGAGATGTTTAGCTGTGATTAAAATCTGTGATGACTGGCATATAAATACCCTAAGAAGCACCAAAAACTGTTTCTGTTTATAAAACACACCCCTGGCATTCTCACCTTCCCAGAACACCACAAGAAACATTTATCTTCGCTATTCTGGCGGTTGTTTTTTATGGCCATGGCAAATGAGTATTTTTTTTTTTTCCAACCAACAGGCATTACAGAACCCAACTCTGTCCACGCGCTTGGCCAGAACCCATTATCATTAGGCGATCCAGCACCTCAGGGCGTTTGTGGTACATCGTACCACAACTGTGCTGTTTGTAGGCATCATCAAACATGGAGTGCCTGGTTACATTAAAATAAAAAACAATATAGGCGTAATATATACGGTCTGATAGGCCACATCTTTCCTGTTATCAGCACTGAGCGTTCAACCAGTCAGTTTGATCATGTATAGCGAAAGTGCCCCCAAGATGTGTCACTATGAGCATTATAGTACAACCACATGTTTTCAGTTCATTATGAAATTCAGTCAGTACGTATAAATGTACTTGAAAGACACTGGGAGCACATAAATAACCAGATTTAATCAGATGCTTGTTATGCTTGTTATAGAGCTGTACACTGAACAGCCAGGGGTCTCTTTGTTCAATCAGACGAAATGTCCAAAACAATTGGACACATTAAAAAAATCTACATCAATTTGAAAATCTATTCAATGGAACGTTTCACAACCAAAACATTTTATTTGGCAGAATGCACCCTTCACAATGTCTTTGAAAGGTTATGAACTCCAGCCCAGTGTACTACTTTTCACCGTGGACCCCTTGGGTTCCGGTACATTTCACCGGGGTCCCATAGGGTTCCGGTACTTCTCACCATGGACCCCTAGGGTTCCGGTACTTTTCACCGGGGACCCCTAGGGTTCCGGTACTTTTCACCGGGAACCCTAGGGTTCCGGTACTTTTCACCGGGGACCCCTAGGGTTCCGGTACATTTCACCGGATCCCACAGGGTTCTGGTCAGAAGTAGTGCACTAT
The DNA here is from genome assembly GCA_016801105.1 of Esox niger. Classification (NCBI taxonomy): domain Eukaryota; kingdom Metazoa; phylum Chordata; class Actinopteri; order Esociformes; family Esocidae; genus Esox; species Esox niger. Next base: position 16,701 of record JACXGJ010001455.1, on the reverse strand, counting down.
AATGGGGAATCGGATACTATTTGGTGCTGGAATTTAGTTGCTTAGCATTTGAGTGTTTTGCCAGGCTAAGTTAAGGTGAACTAAACCAATTTCGTTTTGAGCCTTTCCCCTCTAAATAGTGTTTTAAAGACTACTAGCACACAAGGTTCTCTGTGGTTATGAAGTGAAATATAATCTCTAAATGTGATGTGAGTGCTGTCTTGTCTGGAAAGGGGCACATTGTAAAGGGATTTCTGTTCTCCATTTTCTTCCGTCTTCTGACAAAGATTGCAGTTGTGATCAATGATTGTCTTTTTTTATAAAATTTTATTTTACAGCAGTTTTTCATACTCCCTCCTTTAAAAGATTTGCAAACCAAAATGCAATGTACAGTAGATATGGATTCTATTTTAGAAATGCACTTAAGACTGCACAGTAAATATGATTTCAATTAAATAAATGAATGTGAAAGCCTTGACCTACTGGTGTTGTTAGAGTATTCTGTTTCTAAGATTTTCTTTATTCTACATTTGACCCATATGGGTATTTAACCCAAGCCCATTACACTGTGACCACCAAGTCAGAAGTCATTAAACAGATCAAATAAATAACGGAAGTACACCAAAACAGAAATGTTCTAAAGTAAAAATATTGAAGTGAAAGTCACACTATTTGACAAAATGCGGGAAACGTTGAAGTGTGAAGTTAAGATCTGTTATGGTGAACAGAGGTGCTACAAGCACCAGTCGTTGTTTTTAACCCAATCCAAAATATCTTTATAGTGACAGACAAGTCATAGTGCTTTGACAAAAATAGCCAAAGGAAAGACCGCGCTACAAGAGCACAAGAGAAGGGCCAAGTCTTCAATGATGAGGGGAAGAGCCCTTGGTCCTTAACGTAACAGCAGCCCCGTTACGTTGTGTTGCTATTCCTGTCTTGTACTATACGGCGTTAGCCTTGCATGAATACAATGAATAGAGATTAGGAACAGACCTGCACTGTAGGCAGATGAGCCCCAAAGAGTCAGTGAACCACAAGACAGAAAGCTAGGCTGTACACTGTGAATGCAAAAGATATTCACTGCACAGAGTTAAGAGACCAGTGAAAATACTTCTGTGCGAAATGTTACAATTCATTTGTTTATTTATTGATTTGTACGGTTGTCAAATAATTATAATAAGTTTTTTTCATGGCAATCATCACACCACAAGTTATGGACAAATTCAATGAAATTTACAAACAACTAAACCCCAACTAAACTTACAAGCAAGTAATATGGATCCTATTCATTTGACATTCACAATGATGTTGGTGATCAAAAATCTGAACGTTATGAATTTACTCTCTCTGGGCAGGTAGTATCGCAGGCATCAATTTTCATAAGTAATTTGTTGCTAACTAGCTTACAGGCCAAATAGGCAATTCATGAAAGCATAACAGAACTCCAAAGCATCAAACGGTTGTTCAAACTACAGAGCAAGAAGACAGCATCAACGACAACTAATGAGCAAATCACGACACAGTTTTCGGTTAGGACAGCTTGGCTAACAGATTAACAAGCGTGGCTCTGTGGGGTTTTTCACTGCATGCCGTTGGTGAAACAGTTTCATGAAAACCTACACTGAGGTGTGCAGACACTTAGCAATCTGGCTCTTAGCCGTCACACAGAAGTATGGCCTACAAGATCCTCCTGACTCCTACCTTTGTCAACATCCTCCAACAACATCCTCCAATTGCAGTAGCATCAACAACAAAAGGATAGGGAAAACTAGAAATTCCACAGGAAAAAGTGTCCGAAGATACATTTATGGGACCAATTCTGTTTAGATTTCATTCTGATAATGGTGTTACTGCTACCATTCTTTGCCTGCTATAGCAAGCCAAGCTGGCCCCTTGATAAATAGCAGTACAGACTTTTGGGTTGTTAGAAATCCCCCTTGTCCTAACCATGTATTGTTGACCCAAACAACTGGAGCAGTCAGTGTCCCAATCATGAGTACAATAAAACAGGTAAGCATTCAATCCCCCAGCTTTCGGGGAGGGGGCAGTGTTCTGTTCCAAATGGTCTCCTAGCCCCTACGCCGTAACCACTCCAGTTGATGGGAGAAGACAGGTGAAGGCAACGGGCAAACGGGCGATGGGCCGATGTTTTTACATGCTTGTTGGAAGCTTCTGCGACCGGTTCTTGGCCGCTACGCCCGTCCTTTGAAACTCAAGCTTCTCTTTGATGTACTCCTGCTTGCACTCCTCAAAGAATGCTGGGTCTTTGTAGCTGCAGATGGAGAGACAATTAGAAGAAACTCTGTAAATGGGCATACAGTGGCTAAAGACAGCCAACACATCTCTAAATTCTGTCCTACTGTGTAGGGTCAAATCCATCAACTGGGAAGTTTATCAGGGGCAAAGAAGACAAAATCAGAGAAGACATTTTTGGAAAACCACCATTAGTATTTTGACATTTTAAACACTGAGGGCATTTCTAGAGGAATAATTGTCAAAGACAAACCAAATTGTCTAAGAAGCGTGGAGTTCCCTAACGGCCCAATCTCAGAGCTGGTTAAATTGTTGACGTCGTCCAATTACATTTCATTAACCGGAGAAATGCTGTGTAGGTTGTGTAGATTTAGGTCGTGTCAACTTATCCAATACCACATGTTGATAATGACAGATTAACTGTGGGTAGATGATAAAACATGAAACATGGGTCGACAGACATAACATGTTAAACTCACTGCATGGTGAGACACTCCTTCAGGGCAGCGTTCTGATCCTGACACTTCAGCACCATGAGGAACCCCCTCTCTTTACAGCACTGGTTGAATGCTGGAACCAGAGGAGATGCGAGTGAACACACAGATTCAAATCAGCAGATCGGAGCAGTTCTCAGAATCAGAATCAGAATGCCAGCTCTGCGTGAACTGATCTAGTGACAACAACTAAACCGAATCACAAGGCACGATTCAGCTATGGCAAAGCCCTAACCACATAGAGGGCTTTATGGCAGTGAACACTCATGTTCCTGAAACTGGCTGAGGGGTCAGAAGTGGAAGAAAAAGGTTGTGACCTCTAAGACCAGAAATTGAGGGTGGAAAATGCCATGTTGAATGTTGAGCAGAATACTGAGGTGGCAGTTAGAAAACCACTGTAGGGCAGTAAATTAGACAGAACTGGGTGGATAAAGTAATTCCATGCAAATGTATTCAACAATATTAATAGTACCATATGGAATACTTGGGACACATTATTTTCACCTCTACACTCAGTTTGGATATGAAAAACAATTACTATAAAGACACTCAATAGCATCCCTTGTTTAGGAAGTTTTTAGCAAATTATCTTTTGCATTCGTTTTTGAGGCTAACTAGGCTAGCTAGTGGTTTGCACCTTGCAGTGTTGCTTCCAGCATCGCTGGTAAGTCTGCGGATGCTCGCGGCTAACACATCCACACCTACCTCCTGGAGAGTTCCTGATCTGTCAGACAGTTTCTTTTTAATCTTCATTATGGGGAACATTCATTTGTACAAGGTTTTGCATATGTTTCTGACAAACGTTTAGTCTCAGAATGGCTTCCTTGGCACCTCTTTTGTCCTCATGTTGACAGACACCAACAGAAGACTCCAAAAGTGCCTTAACATGGGAGGAATATATATGAACTGTTGTCATTTCTAAAGGATGGAACCATTATGCACATAAATACTCTGAAATGCTGAGCATCTTTAACTCGCAGTAACAGTTTGATTTCTAATCTAAATGTTAAATTATCGAGCCTAATTAATCCTTTTTTCATATATGCAAAATACATTTAAAAAATCATTATTATTCAATCATATAAAACAAAATGCACACGTTTAAAAACATTGGCATGTATAATTACATAGAAACAAGTAGTGCCTAATATTTAGTGCTATAACACCATCAATCCCCGATGAACCTTTTAATTTGAAAAGAGTTGACTTACTGCACCCTACAGCTGTTACATATATCGGAACAGCACTGTTGACATTTGGTCAATTTAAACGAGTGGAAGAGGGCGCTAACATAACAATACCTGTGATTGGTCAGCTTTATTCCAACACATACCTGAATACTTTTACTATGATGGAAACTGCAGCGGCAGAAGCAATTCAAAGAGGCAGAAGAGTGCGACTAATCTTATCAAGTGAACACAAGGTCTCAGAGGACTGTGGAACACTGTCGATGATCCCCTGGACACGCTGTCGTCACGCACCAGCGGTCACCCAACACAAAGAGACCTTAGATCTGTGATCCCAAATGGCACCACCTTCCCTTGAGTGCACTACTGCTAATCCGGACCCACATTGTTTTACATAGGGATTAAGGGGAGACATTTAGGATTAGTGATCTCCAGTAGCCTACATGCAGGTCAGGGGACAAGGCTGTTAACAATTATCAACTCCCTATCTGAGTCCGCACATTAAAACAATAGCAAGGACCTCCACAGAGATGTAATAATTCATACGATCAGATGCGTAGAAGGGTTGTTCTTTGTACCTCATAGCGATAACTATCCGAAAGAGAAGAGAGAGACACCACACTGCCTCAGGTACAGTGGAAGTTGTGCAAAATGTACTGGTGTGTCTGGAAAGATCTGGAAGGACAGAAGGCTTCTATTCAAGTGAGGAATTTAATTCGAATTATTTTAACAATTATAGAATCATGAAAACTAAGTACCATTTACGCACACACTAATGATTTGACCTCAAACTGATTTTGGCAGTAGGCCAAGTACCAGAACACCTTACTCTGCTTATCTTAGTAGGCGTAAGACCACAATTACCTTAAGTACACCCCAATAGTTTGGATAAATAAATACAGCCAGATTTCAGGAACGTCTACATGGACAGTTAGGGACCCGATTGGCCAGCGCGTGGACAGTTAGGGACACGCTTGGCTAGCGCGTAGACAGAGTTAGGGACCCGCTTGGTTAGCGCGTGGACAGTTAGGGACACGCTTGGCTAGCGCATGGACTGAGTTAGGGACACGCTTGGCTAGCGCGTAGACAGAGTTAGGGACCCGCTTGGTTAGCGCGTGGACAGTTAGGGACACGCTTGGCTAGCGCGTAGACAGAGTTAGGGACCCGCTTGGTTAGCGCGTGGACAGTTAGGGACACGCTTGGCTAGCGCATGGACTGAGTTAGGGACACGCTTGGCCAGCGCGTAGACAGAGTTAGGGACCCGCTTGGACAGCGTGTAGACAGAGTTAGGGACCCGCTTGGACAGCGCGTGGACTGAGTTAGGGACACGCTTGGTTAGCGCGTAGACAGTTAGGGACACGCTTGGCCAGCGCGTAGACAGAGTTAGGGACCCGCTTGGACAGCGCGTGGACAGTTAGGGACACGCTTGGTTAGCGCGTGGATAGTTAGGGACATGCTTACCTAGCGCATGGACACGTTCATGAATCCCTTTTGTAATCAGATTAGCCACAATCGCATTCTTTCTTTACAGGCCATGTAACCATATTCACACACACAAGCATACACACAGGACAGAAGGCACTGTGAGTGTAGCTCTACAGAAGTTAGGGTTGGAGGTGTGAAAAGTTTCATGCAGTAGAGATCAGAGGGGCTTTCCACAAGCCTGTCCCTTCTAGGCCTCTGCTAAGTGTCTTCGGGCGTGTAGCACACGTGCAGCCTCAGAGGATGGAGAAGACAGACCTCAATCACAGCACCAACGCCACAGAAACAGTTTCTGTAACAATGCAGCAGGAACGGTCTGAGAGTTTTTAAGGTTCAAAAGGCAAATGTTTACGACGGCAAATTCGGAGATGCTAAAAAATGTGCAGGAAGTGTGTCTTCCTGTCGAATATAAGCTACGCTGTTGGGCACCACCAGACCAGTAGCACAGCGCTCATTTTAACTTCAGCAAACAGGTAGAGAAAAGGAAGTTGGAGCCAGTAAAGATGAAGTCAAAAAACATGTAACCATGTCTTCCACAGGCAGAACGAGGCTTGGTTCCCTCTTCTTTCGGCAGGTTCACACCAAATTCATCTCCAAAGTGTTTCTTGTTGACTCCGAATATGAATAAACATTGTCATGTGGCACTCTGTTCTGGAAAATAACCTACATAATCCTGCAATGCGTTTAAGCACAAGAGGATGGAGAAGACTGGGGAATAGACCAGACAGTTTTTGGTTCCAGCTAAACCTATAAATGTCTCCCAGTGTACAGTTATAACAGTAACGTTCAACCTCAGCGGCTAGGATATTTCTGCAGTGGCTATTTCTTTGACTGTGATTTACACCGTTTCACTACCATCTTCAATCTCTAAATTTATACCTCAAGAACAACAGAAGCAAGGAAGATGTGACAAAGCCATGATCACCTCAGTTCTGTGGTTTTCGACCAGAGGTTAATTCAAGCACATACAGGAATGCAGTTATTTCCTGGCTCGGCACATGGATTAAAGCTCTAGCTCACATTTACATCAAGCAGTGTTAGCCCGCCTAGTGTCTCAGCCATATCTGCACTGTTCTGAGACAGGCTGCACCGTTAGAACAAACACCGGAAACCCCTTAATTGGTTTTGCCTTTTTAAAATTGGGATTATAATGATTTTAGTTGCCCATGCGTGAGATATATATGCCGATTAATTTTTTACATGTTGGTTGTGTTTTAAAGTGTGATGGAAATGGACTTCATATTGACTTATCTGCACAAAATATTCTGATGCCAAAGTCATAGAAATTAACATTTCAGATATTTATACACACACATTTTTGACAAATAAATGAAAATCAATGAAAAACTAAAACAGCTGGATACAGTGGATTACATACGTTAGCACCTTTGGACATTTTAGTTTTTTTTATTAACCTATACAAAATGTGAAAAGAAAACTATTATTTTATTACAAATAACCAAAATAAGTAATTATCTAAATGGTCTTCCTGTGAACTGCTGAGATTCCGTCTCTTGAAGATACTTGAAATTCTCAAAGAAGGGCAGTAACATATGATGTATTAAAACAACCAGACAAACTGGCTTCTCTTTGAACTGAGCTGCAGGACAGGAAGGAAACTGCCATTGAAACAGCATAACAGGTTAATTAAAGAGAAAACTGAGGATGGATTAATCACACTGCGGTTACTCTACAACACTGACAACAAACCGAGAAGAAACAGAAATATACTAAATAAAAAATGTCCTACATGCAACAAGGCATTTACAGTGGATATAAAAAGTCTACTCACCCCTTTTTAAATGCCAGGTGTTTGTGGTATTAAAAAAAGAAATCATGAAATAACTTTTTCTACCTTTGATTTGACCTATAACGTGAACAATTCTGCTGAAAAACAAACTGGCATCTTTGAGGGGGAAAAATAAAAAATATAAAACTAACCCGGTTGCATAAGTGTGCACACCCTTAAACTATTCACTTTTTTGAAGCACCTTTTGATTTTATTAGTCAGGGTGGAGGGAATTATGAACCAGAATTTTGGCACAAAACCTTCAGGCGCCCTTTGGAAAGCTGATGATGAAGTTCCCCTTTCAGCATGACAACGACCCAAAGCACACATCCAAATTCTCAAAAGCATGGCATCACCAGAAGAAGATAAATGTTTTGGTGTGGCACAGCCAGAGCCCTGACATGAAGTCAATTGAACATCTGTGGTCTGACCTGAAGAGGGCTGTGCACAGGAGACAGATTGCAATCTGACAGATTTTGAGCGCTTTTGCAAAGAAGAGTGTGCAAATAATGCCACGTCAAGATGTGCCGTGCAAATAGGTTCCCACCCAAAAAGACTGAGTGTTGTAAAATCAAAAGGCGCTACAACAAAGTATTAGTTTTAGCATGTGCACACTTATGCAACCAGGTGATTGTCTTTCTTTTTCCACTTCAAAGATTTCAGTTTGTTTTTTAATTGAATTGTTCACTTTATAGGTCACATTAAATATGGAAAATATGGTTGTGACATGATTTAACTGTCTCATTTTCTTACATCACAAACACCTGGCATGGATATAAAAAGTCTACAAAGGGGTGTGTAGGCACTGCTTGCAGAGAAGCTCTGAAGCTCTCCCCGAGTGACCAAACCCCACCACTCGGACCAAGCCCTTTCTTGCTTTTTTACTTAGTTTAGGGCAGACGGCCAGCTGCACTTGACACTTCCAAACTTCTTCCATTTCACAATGATGGAGGACACTGTTCTCCTAGGAACTTTAAATGTTTTAGCAATTGTTTTAGAACGTTGAAGTGCAAGACCAGGACCAGTTGGGTGCCTTTCTAAATCCTGTCCCATCAAATTTGACACAGTTGGACTCTAAGATCTAGAGACATTTCCATGATGTTCAAAGGGCGCATCTGAGCTAAATTCGAAGTGTCGTGGCAAAGGGTGTGAATACCTATGTAGATGAGTTCAGGTTTTCATTTTCAAAAACTTTTGTTTTGAGTAAAAAAAAAAAAAAACATGTTTTTACTTGTGAGCAATTGTTTGTAGATTGATGGTACAATAAATACATTTGATAAATTAGAAAATTACTTCTACAGTAAAACAAAATACTGGGTCTATAAGACAGTAGACCTGTAGGAACAGAGATGGGCGGCCCTGGATTAAATTATTGAATTTAAGCCTGAGTTTCCTGGATGGCAAACACTGTGTTGGAACGCTAAGCCAGGGATTCCGTTTATCCAAGTTGAACTTGGTTTGTGGACTTTCAGGCAGCACCATAACAGATACGCACCTGTAACCTTCTCTGCACAGCGCACCTTGGCTTTCTCGCGCATCATCTTAGGGATTAACACATCGATCTCCACGTGCCTTAGGAAAGGCTCCTCTGAAAATCAACAAATCACAAGTCGTAGTTTACATACCCTGTAGAATCAGGGCTAACATGAAACGGAATATATGCTAACTTGTATAAACAGCCAGACAGCTATATTATATTTGACAGTTGATCCTGAATGTGCCATCAACTCCAAAACCGCTAGGAGTGGTAGCTAGTACGTCAGCGAGCTTATGTTCTTCTAAATCTAAATAGATCGAAATAGTTAAATGACAGTTTACTACGTAGTTTGCTAACTATGGGTAGCTAGTTGGCTAACTGAATTGCAAGCTGCTACTAGCATGAAGCTTGGCTAATGTTAAGTATGCTTTACAAAGATACTAATACTTAAACGGTAGAATAGGAAACAAAGATTCAACACGCTGTGTAAATACACTACCTGCTTTAGATGTTTCCATTATTATCGTAAATGTTTCTTAATCAAAACATTACAAACGTAAAGACAAAGTGACCAAAGCAATGTGACCTCCGGAATGATCACACTTTACTTCCGTTTACGACATTAAGCTGTAAAATGAACTACAATACCCAGACTATTCCACAACCAATGCCTACAAATAGTTTCGTTCATCACGATCAATTTATTATTTGGATGTGTCCATTCGGTAGAAATTTAAAGGCCTAATTATCTAAATGAAACAGCAATGGACTTAATCATAAATTGTTATGTCTAACACAATTATTTTAGCACTGACAGTAACTAGCTCAGTTTAAGTAATGCTCAACGCAAAGGCTGTTTTCATGTCCAACGCAACAACAACAAACCAGACGCAAGGTAATCCAGTACTTTAAGCGACTTGGTACACAGTTAAATAACAACATTTGCCTAGATGCGTTTTAGCTTCGAAATCTGCATTCAATGTTGTTCTCTGGGGTTCTATTTTCACCACTGCTTTGCTCACAGTCTGAAGTTCTGTGGGCTTACTGTCTGCAAAGGGGCCTGAGAAGCACAGGTGTTCGTGTAAAACTGCATACTGTTATCCAGGTCTGATCAACAACTTACAGCTGGCCCACCACAACAGATAAACAGCCCACAGGCATAAACACGAGGACCTATCAGCCTGTCTGCCTGCCAGCCTGTCAGTCTGCCTTTTGTTTACGGTCCCTCAACCTTTTTGCATTCAACACTACTGCTTTTCCCGTGTGCTACAAAGGGTAGGTGTTGGTGGTGTGGTTTTTTTCTCTTTCCTCTGTCTATCGAAGGAAAGACCAGAGAGAAAAGTCTAGAGAACATGCAGAGGTGGCTTTTCGTGACCGACATGAGAGATCTCCGGTGCACAGAGTTTGGTTTATCCGGTACCACAGCCTGTCTGTCACATCAGACGTCTGGTGTGTTCCAGCCGTGTGGTGTTTGTGCAGCCAGGGGCCATATATTAAACACCATATACATAGTGCTGTGGCTAGCTTGTGACTCATTCGGTTGTGTGTGCTGTGGGAATCAAGTCAAACTGCTCAATGCATGGTGGTTATTCATTCTGACAAACCAAATATTTCTGTGGCAGAACGGTCATCAAAATTCACAAAATTAATGTCTTGTGTCACGTAGCGAACAGAGACCTGTTTTTATTGAAATGTCAGTTGCTCCACTCAGTCACAGTTTTCACAGATTTTCCTTAATGTGTTATTTCATATTAATTCATTCAATTTACATTTTGCACTTAATACAATTGACACACTCTTAGAGTAGTGAGTGCCCTCATTTGTTTTACATACTTACAACCCTGTGTGTGTGTGTGTGTGTGTGTTCACATTTAAGCCGGAATATCATCTGGGACCAGACAAAATATAATATTGTCACAATAAGTAGATGCCCATATGTAATGTATTGGGAATCTATCAACAGTCACAATTCTACTGTTTAGTTTTTGATACTGTGATTGTAATAAATTGCGATTAAACATTGTAAACATATTCCTTACTATAGTGGGTGAGAGTAGAGTGGAGTGACAGTACATTAGGCCATTCTTTGCTTCCTGTAAACCATACACATAATGCATCAATTGACCAAAGATTTAGGAAGAGGTCATTGCATGACTTGTGCAAAGTGTCACGACAAAAGCTACAAGGACATTAGGTACCCAAAACTAATTTCAACTCAAAGGCATTGATTGCATCAAAGGTTTCATGATGCTTGTTTTTAAACCAAAGTAGGTCAGTTCAGTATTCATCTGTAAATCAGCTGGAGTCTCTGTTAGCATTAGTATGTACCTATACCTAGCGTGAAAGTTTGTTTTTTGCTTTTTTAATACAGTAGATATTTCTGAGCCAGTGATTAGTGGATTAGAGGTTTGAAATAAGCAACCCAAGGCGTAAAGGTATAATCAGGGATATGAAGTAAAGAAAGGGCAAAAAGTGTTCAATTTTGTTTGGGAAAAATGGGGAACGTGTTTGTTTTATATATGTGAAATGGTCATATTGAAATCCGTAGGCTCCATATTGTTGCCAAGAGACCCAATTTCCTTGGACAAGTTATGTTTGAAAACTGCAGTGTTGACATTAATGCTGATCATTTCCTGGGAAACCCAGCACCCTGATGAATGCCTTTGACAGTGATGTCGTGTGTCTCAACCTCCTCATCCTCTTCTTAATACACACAGTGTCTGCTGCGGAGGGAGAAGAGGAAGCCATGTCAAAACCAATATGGGCAAAGCTATAGAAGAGCCAGAAATGCCCGTAAGGTGCAGCCGAATAGGCTGATATAAAAACATGACTTTCTGGTGTTGTTAAGAATCGTTCATTGGGGTCATAAAATAAATATAATATTGTAAAACATTATATAAGGGAATACTGTAGTCTTTTAGGGTTATCAGCGTCTTGTGTCCTAGACTGGTCTTCTGCATCCAGTGCACACATACTGCTGCGACATGGGATTTGAACCTGGCCCCGCTGCTCTTTCAGCAAAGACTTGTCCATCTCTTGTTTGTTATAAAGGAGTGTGCCCTCTCAGACCCCCCACCAACATGTACCCCGCACAGTCCAAACCCACACACCACTCCCACTGCCTCCCTGGCTAACTCTTCCGGCTGATTACTCCTAATGTAATTTTAATTAAAAACTGCGGTGTCAAAGGGTTTAGCCTGCCTGAGAAGTGGGTCCAGATTGCAACTCTGCGGTAAACCCTTCATTTGGTTGAACGGAAACGCGTCCTGACACCGACCAGCACGACCCAATCGACCCGCTTCAAACCGTACAAAAGCCCGAGCTACTGTATGTACCGGTCTAAGTCACAGGGAAATATATGGCCACCAAGCTCAGACCGAGGCAGTGATTTCCTATTTTGCCCTCACTTCTTGTTATATAATCGATTTCAAAATGAATTGTAAGATTTCTTTTCTGTCACTGTAAAGGTATTATTTAGTAGTTTAAAAAAATGCTGCTGTTGCAGAACAGAGACTTTCTATAGTTGTTTCAAAGACTTAATTTAGTTTTTCACAAAATCAAGTTAACTACAGTTGAGGTAAATTAATGCCTGACTGTGGATGTGTGTAAACTCAGTTAATATGTAAGGGGCAAATGTGGACTGTATGGGGGTCTGTAGTGTCCAGCACCCATAATCTGACCAGTGAACTTGTTTATAACATATCATTGCCTGCAAACCTTTGAAAAATATTAATTATATTAATTAACAATATTAGTTGAGGTGTTTTCCAAAAATGTACTTCTTGAAAAGGTTTATTCGAGTAGATTTTTCCAAAATGGAAAGATTAAGGAAACTTTTGCTCAAAGAGCTGCGGGCTGGATTCAAACCAATGTTGAAGCGGTGTACATGCTGGACCACCTTAGGCCACGCCCAGACCATGCCCAGGCCACACCTATGCCACGCCTGTGATGTAACCAAATAAAGCTAGCCAAAATAATTATCCAATTTGTGACATATTATCTGACTGCTACTAAGATAAACAGTCTTCTAACCTAACCTTGATTTACACAAATAAAGTACATAGGTAAAATCCTTGCTATGTTTCTCTAAATGTTGTCTTACCAAGCAAACTGACATTAGCCAGCTAGCTTGTTCACTTGCAAATGCCTTAAGCCTAATGTTTTTGCTAGCTAGCCCAAACATAAATGCTAGTGTTAATTAGCCACCACCGTTGAATATGACTTCCAAGGCATAATAACGCCTTTTCATCATTATTGGGTTGTGGTGTTGTTAGCCATGTTAAGCTAGCTAGCTGACACAACTCGGTTAATGCTAATTTAGAATGCTTACTTTTCTAAACACATCCATATATTAATATAGGCTACCTTCCAAATGTTGAGGATGGCATGATGGTCATGTAAAACATGTTTGAAAATCTATCGGCTGAAGGAGCTTTGTGTTCTAGCCTAACACCAGCGTTGTCTACTGCATTAGAATAAATCCTGAAACTCGTCCAGTAAAACTGTCTATCTGCCTGTCTCTGCCTGTTTGTCTGTCTCCTTGTCCTGCCCGTCTACCCAGGTGATTCAGTCTGCCTATCGTGGGAGACTAAAAAAATCCAGTTGAAGAATCAACAGTTGAGGTCCACTGGTGGTTTGTAATCCCTCATCCCTGAAACATTGGGCAAGCTTATCTTCATCCACCCTGAAACTGCTCCCCACTGATTCCTGTGACCTGGCTGCTTTGACACCCTCCTCATGGATGACCATCTGCTGAGACATTACTCCCTTCCCAGAAGTCAAAGCCTGGAAGAATGAGCCAGGAGAGGATGTATAGATGATTCCACTGAGGGCAAGGACCTTTACAAATGTTTTAAATGGCAGAGATGAAATGGACAAAGGGAATTAAGAGCATCCTGATTTCTCATACACAAACTAAATGAGGAAACATGGTACAGTAGATCTTTTATGAAACAGTGGCATGGTTGAGTTAAAAAGCTTTATTGGTTACAGCGCTTTGGACAAAGCATGATTTCAAAGGTGCTGGGATATTTCGGGTTTTGGAACGAGAGGGAGAATTCCGTCGTTATGGTTCCAAACACACATTTGGACCCAGTACTTCATCATGCATCTGACATGCTTCTCAAAACTTGGAGGGAAGGAAAGGGATTAGATTAGATTACATTCATAAGTGATTAAAATCGAACAAAAATAATTGGAAAGATAAAGATCAGAAATGCTGTTGTGTCATAATATCAGGGCTAGGATAAGGCAGTTGGACTAACACACATTACGGAGACCTTAAAAACTACAGCAATTTGATGGGAAACATAATTATGCTCATGGGTAACAATTATATTTTTGGGGCAACTACTATACAAATTGAGAGTTTCAGGACCTACCTGAGACACCATAGTTGAGAATAGGGATGTATTTCTTATGGAAATGATAAACTATTGAGATGAATTGAATTTCAAACCGCTGGTCAAGATGGACTGATCTGTGGACATGATAAATCTGGAGTTGAGATCAGTATGGTGACCTGCGCCCTGTACCCCTAAACAATAGGTTGCTGTCAATACTAATACCAATATTGTTGCTAGGTTACAGTACTCTTTTTATGTACAGTGTTGCTATGTACAGTGTCATGTATATTATTGCTTTGTCTTGCATAAATATTTCTTTTTAAATTCTCACTAAGTAGTTGTAGTGTGCTATGTCAACATTCATAAGCTTTACACTCATATTTATTTATAATATTCAATCATTCTACCAATTGCTGCTAGTTTACACTGTAATGTACAGTTAGGTCTAGAAATAATTGGACGATGTGACAGAAGACAGAAGCAGCCGGATGAATTCTGAAGTGTACAGAGATATATTATCTGCTCTGATTCAGGCAAATTCAGTAAAGTTGATTGGACGGTGCTGATTGTGTCTGTGTCCAAATATTTCCAGACCTAAATGTATATTACTGCCATACTTGCCATATCTAAATATTCAATAATACTACCCAGATTGCTGCTAATTTACAGTGCTCTTTTTTAACTACTGCTAGTGTACAGTGTTATGTATATTCTTGCTTTGTTCAAATTGTTTTGTCTGGCTATATTTTTGATTACATATTCTTCTTGACTCTCGATGCGTAGTTGTCAGGTGCCATGTCACAAGAATTTCATTGTGCAGAATGACGCTGTGTTGTTCGTTGCATTTGACTAATAAACATTGAATGTGTAAAGGCAGAAGTCCTCCGGGTTTTATCTAGATAGGTGAGGAAGTGTGGAGACATTAGGCATGAAAATCTCCAAGTATAGAAGATGAAGTGGTGGGTCTATAACTCGATATTTGAAAAGAAATAGGGATTTGAATTATTGTACAAGGAATTGCAGAATGACTTGTTGTGGGATTTCCTCAAGGGTGCATGACACAATCTTCAACTCTCCCGGTGTTGTTGAGAGTTGCTGCAGTGGGATTTGTAACATTTTGAAGGGCACATGGGAACAGTGACCCCTTCTCACTCTCTGAGAGGGGCCCTGTGTTCCTGCCCAGACCTCACTCGACCCACGGTGGGAGGGCTCCACAGTTAGCCTGAGCACTGACGCGTGGCCTAAAAGGGTTTAACTTCGCTAACCTCCCTTCTGCCAGGGCCACAGAGACCTGCTGCTTTGGTATATTGGCCTGGCGTGTGTGTGTGTGTGTGTGTGTGTGTGTGTGCGTGTATGTGTGTCAGGTCTGAGTCTGACAAGGAGGCCTGGTGGAGACCTGCTGCTCCTTATATTGGCCCGTTGGGTCAAGTCAGATGCTCAGAGCCCCCGCCTCCCGCTAACTCCTCCTGGCCCTGCAATAAAGGAGCAGCCTCCTAAAGAGGGCGACAGTACAGTGCTTGAGGCTTGGCGCCGGATGGCTCTCTACTTCTTTTAGTGGACTACTTTAGAGCCGGGCAAAAGTAGTGGCCCAAAGTAGTGCACTATATTGGGAATGGCCCGCCATTTGGGACTCCCACCCTTTGTTGCTGGCCTGGCCACGGGTGACCCGATGTTATTAAATTCTCCCGTGACTCTCCCGGTGGTGCCCCCCCAACCTTCACCACGGTGTCAGATGGGATGAGGAAGAACAGACAGGAGCACCGTCTGGCAGGTGTTAGGAGGAGGTGGCAGGAGGCGCCACGGAGTGGATGTTTCTCCAAGAATGCGAACTCGCCGTCAGGTGGACGTTTCGACACCTAGACAGGGCGCACATGCTGTAACACACATGTGAAATTGTACACAAATGCGTTTACATACTCCCCCGGGTTGCACCATGGCATTTTAAAGGATGGAGAGCTGTATAGATGTTAGCATTGAGATTCATAATGCTCGGTCGTAAGGTCCTGGTTTCTCTGATTTCAGCTTCACACGCTGAACCTTGTCCAAACATCCGGTCTGTCAGCGTTGAAACAGGTTGTATTCCAGCCACCCTCTATTCAAGCAGCCACACCAAACCCTCTACTCTTAAACAGGCTGTTCAAACAGTCAGACCAGTGACTGTGTGTGTGTTTTTGGTGTGTATGCCTATGTGAGTTTGTGTGTATGCGTATGTGTGTTTTTTGTGTGTATGCGTATGTGCGTTTTGTATGTGTATGCATGTGTGTGTTTTTTGTGTATGCATGTGTTTTTTGTGTGTATGCATGTGTTTTTTGTGTGTATGCGTTTGTGTTTTTTGTGTGTGTATGCATATGTGTATATTTTGTGTGTATGTGTATGTGTTTTATGTGTGTTTTTGTGTTTCTGCATATGTGTGTTTTTGTGTTTCTGCATATGTGTGTTTTTGGGTTTATGCGTATGTGTGTTTTTTGTGTGTATGTGTATGTGTGTTTTTTGTGTGTATGCGTATGTGTGTTTTTGTGTTTATGCGTATGTGTGTTTTTGTGTTTATGCGTATGTGTGTTTTTGTGTTTATGCGTATGTGTGTTTTTTGTGTGTATGCGTATGTGTGTTTTTTGTGTGTATGTGTAGGTGTTTTTTGTGTGTATGCGTATGTGTGTTTTATGTGTGTATGTGTATGTGTGTTTTTTGTCTTTCT
>JACXGJ010001454.1:0-83574 GCA_016801105.1 Esox niger | reverse complement strand
GTTAATATATAGGTGCATCCATCTTTCCAAATAATTAATGTAAACATGTATTCACTGGGTTCTTCCTGGGAGTTGTCTGTTCAGATACCAGTTACTCATTCTTCATCTTAATATTTGTTTATAATTCATGTTTTAAGTCCATGCCGGACATCGTGGAAAAGGTTTCTTGTTCAGAGGGGAACCAGTTTGGGCCTGGGTAAAAGATAACAATGAGAAATTTGACTCACCAGGCGCCCAGGCGTTGAAAAGGATATATAAATCCATACTCGGTGACCTGTTTACTCCGCTGTTACTAATGATTGCCAGATTCATCTGGTACTTTCCGACGATAGCGCTCGGGGAAGGAGTGATGCCCACCACACATGTGTCTCCATCTTTCTGGATTATTTGGCCTGTCCACTTCCCTTTCTGAGATGATGTGCCATCAAAGCTGACAATGTTCTTTGTGCCATTGGTAATGTCACAATTGGTGCCTAGGGTGAAATGAAAAGGTAGCCACTCATCTTACAGCTGTTACCACATTATAATATTTGTTGTTTTAGTCTCTCTGAAAAGAAAAGGAAAGGCCCTTCCCGAACTCCCCCTATACAGTACGCCAACAGTATTAATATTGAAAGACCTTCATTACAATAAAAGCTTTGCATTAATTTATCTATAATTGATTTATTCTTTAAGGGAAAAACATTGCCTTTTTAAATGCCTTTCCTAGTGTTCAACTTATTTCTCCCAAATTGTGAACCCTTTTTAGGTTTTGCATGGAACCCAAAATGTTTTAACCAGGAACCAAAATGTTTTCCCCAACAGGGACAGATGAAGCTCCCTTCAAAAACCCTTTTTATTGACTGTAACATAACTGGTGGCCCAAGAAATTCTTGATTACATCAAGCAACGATTTCTAGTCCGTTTTTTTTATTGCAAATTCATTTAATTATGAACCTGCAGTCAATGATCTGATAGTAAACCATCAATGGGAAATTTTATTTTCATAATTTGATCATTTTAATTATATGCACTGCGTTGGCATTTTGATACCACACATGAAACTATAGTGTTTATTCAACTCTGTAAAGTGAGAACTCATACACACTGGACCACAGCCTGT
This sequence comes from Esox niger, assembly GCA_016801105.1. Lineage (NCBI taxonomy): Eukaryota > Metazoa > Chordata > Actinopteri > Esociformes > Esocidae > Esox > Esox niger. The sequence goes on along the minus strand of JACXGJ010001454.1, from coordinate 82,472 downwards.
GTTTATTCAGATGGGGAATATTTCCTGCATCCTGATTATCAATAAGGGATTGTCTATTAAATTGTCTATTATTGTAAGTAAAATCTAATAAAATTTATTTAATTGAATGAATAAATATGTTGTCTTTGGCACCAACAGTTAATTAGTTTATTACAAGATAATGTTTTTAATGAAAGATACAGTTATTATGAAGGTCAAAACAACCAAATATAAAAAGCAGACATGAAAATTAATGGAAGGACATTGCCAAAAAATGTCTTACCAATGTAAAACTCCATCTGGAACTCATCGTTGGGAGTTATAGGCTGGTTGAAATGAATGGTCATCTTGAACTCCTGCCCTCTTCGGATGATGAGTGTGTTTGTCTTGCCCATGTACAAGTGAGTTCTATGGGCCCCCAAGTTCTCATTTTGCATCAAATCCATACTAACACAGCTCAGGTTTGCTGCAATTAAGACCACAGGAGAAACAATGGTTTTAAAACAATCAAGTAATATGTGGAATGAGAAAAAGGAAACAGTAAATCAAAAATACCCTAAAACGTCAAGCCAGTAAAGTACCACTTTCTTTCAAAGTACTTCTATGGAGAAGTTACTCAGGTCTGTTAAGTAATTTTAATAGCTACTGTGTTGCAGCACTGTAGCAACAGAGTTCTAGGGTGCTTTCAGATGTGATTGGGCTGATTCAAGGAATTAATAAGACTGTTGTAAATCTTAATACTGGAAAACTGTGCATCAAGGAATTTTTTACTTTTAGCTTTGTCATTTTTTCGGAAATCATAAAGCTTAATTTCATGCTGGGCAAAGAAACGTAATTTAAAAACGTAATGTAAGGTCTGATCATGAAATCCAAATTGAAACCTGATTTTCTACTTAAACATCTTGTTAGGCCGGCGGCGTACACTTGTGAAAATATGGATCAAATAAATGTTTTGATTTCACAGAATCTCCTGATTCTCTGATCCCCCCCCCCACACACACACACACAAACACACACACATAATCTTGTACCATCTGTGGACGTGCCACGAGGCATTAGCCCCATCGTCCCAAAAGACTCAAACACCAGCAGTTCCTGTTGCTCAGCATTGGAACAAGGCAAGGGGCCTTTGAGGCGTCCACTGAAGTTTTTCCATGGCTGTTGTTTAGAGTGAGGCATGATGAAGGCAGGACTCAACAGTTTACGCTGTTGGGTACATCGAAAGAGAATAGCTTAGTTTAAAGGAAAGTTACTATTTATTGTAATCACAAGCAGCTAACATCTACAGTAGTATTAGCATATTAACATACTCAGTGATATGATACTGCTGTGGTTAGCGAATGAAGAGGGGAATTTCGGTGAGACAAATCTCTGAACTACAAAATGTACAGTTTTTATTTAAAATGTAAAAATAAACTGGAAACACTGCACAGCAATGGTATTTTCAGCCAAACAAATTATTTATTTAAGTTGAGAACATTAAATAATAAAATAAACTGTCTAATACAGGCATGTTAATATGCATTAGGTAACCTGATTTAACATAAACTACACGTACACGTCCAAAGGTAGCTGTTAATTAATGATTTAACCTTAGAATGCAAAGGATGAGAAATGTTCAAGAACTTCAACAAGTTGTCAGAACTGATATATCCGTCTTTGAAGACGATGTCATTAAAGTCTAACCCATTGCAGATTATTTTAAATTCAATGGAATTATTGGGACCTCATTGAAATCAAGTCATATGACAAATATACACATCCTGCCAGATAGTATCTTGTCCCAAATGAGATCTTAGTGACCATAGGAGCAGTTTCTCAGATACAGATTAAGCCAGGTACCAACTAGACAGTTGAAACATACAATTAAGTCAAGGACTAGGCTCAGTCTGTGTCGTGGAAAGCGGTCCGCAAAATATTGAGCTGATCATTTCCACTTACCTTGAGAAGTCAAAAGCTCAGGTAGAGATAAGGTCGGAGGAAGAGTCACACCAACAGATGCCAAAGGATGTTGCCGTTGTGTTTATATAGGACTTTGAGTTTCCCCTTCCTAAACCTGTCCCAGGCGGTGCCAACTCTACCCCATGTCATTTAAGGAAGTTTCAAGTCTATAGTTGCTGATTGTACTTTTTTTTAGATAAGGTTGTTCTGACCTTCGTAAAAACATTGAAAACAAAATAATTTTTCAGAACTTCAAAATAAACCATCAGTGGTTTTTGGAAAGGACAAGAAGTGGGAAAGGACAAACTCATGATAATCTATACAACTAGTTCTTCAGAAGTGAATGTATATTGACATATATAGAGTCTGTTTCTTTATGGTTTCACAATGTTTATATTAACACTTAATATAAAAAAGAGTGGAATCAATTACAGTGGAAATCTGATGGAAACATGTCAAGTGGAGACACAGAGATGAAGGTCAGAGATGGGTATTAAACCTTGGACTCCAGCAGGGAGCTAGCTATGGTATCACGCAGATTTACCTCCATTTATTTAACACAAGGTAATGTACTGAAATTCATATTACAGGCCTTCAAGTAGGATTCAACAATTCCAATAAATTCTCTAAAATCTGCGTATATGCTGTAGTTAAAGATGTATGGATTATCAACTTATTTCCTCCTGTTTCCAGGAATCTTTACCAACTGGTAAATGTGTATTGGAATCCACCTGTTTTATTTACCCACAGAATGAATTTCTGGGTTTGAAACATATTGATTCTCCTACTTGGTGGCAAATCCCTTGTTGGCAATTACAGATTATTGCAGACATAATAATAAAAACACATTAAACAGATTTTGATGTTATTTAAGTTCAGAGCCTTGTTTTGTTGTTTGACATGCTTAAACACCTTTTCAGAATGTTTGGTAATAGCAACAGATGACTAAACTAAATGTGACAACTCCTCAGGAATTACAAGAAACCTTTTTAGGGATCAACTACAAGAATGAGTGAGAATTAAGACAGACGGCTGGATTTATAGCTAAGAGAAATCTGAATATTTTATTATATATGAGACATTCCAGAATTCCACCTCCATTTTATTCAGATTGTAAATTGGAGTGGCTGTTAGATGATGTAGGCTATTTAATCATTTTACTCTCCATCTATACTGAAATAAATACCATAAAAAAACAACCAACCAATATAACAATGAATGAAAGTTCTATGTAATACATCATTAGAACACTTCTCTATTTTTATACATAATGTCCTCCTTTTGACCAGCAGATACAGATTTGGTTCACATCTTCCTTTCCAAATGTCAGAGATTAAACACTGACAGCGCAATTTTTGCAGATAGTTAAAGTTCCTCATTTCAACAATTTCTGTAAGCCTAACTAAGTAGGAAGCCTCCAGCTGGGTTACACCGACCTTTTCTCAGTCACTGGCTGCTGAAATGGCTTTGATATATGTGTGTGTGTGTGTGTATATATATATACACACACACACACACACACACACACACACACACACACACACACACACACACTTACACATATATATACACATATACAGTCCCCTCCAAATGTATTGGAACGGTAAGGCAGATTCCTTTGTTTTTGTTGTTCACTGATGGCATTTCGATTACTGATGAGTATGAGACAAGAGTTCAGAATTTCTGCTTTAATTTCCTGGTATTCACATCTAGATGTGTTAAACAACTTAGGACATATCACCATTTGTATTTGACCACAGCATTTTAGGTGAGCAAAAGCAATGGAACAAAACTCAAAGTAAATAACATTTAATATTTGGTGGTATAACCCTTGCTTGCAATAACTGCATCAAGATTGCGACCCATTGATATCATCAATCTGTTGCATTCTTCATTTGTGATGCTATTCCAGGCATTTACTGCAGCTTCTTTCAGTTCTTGTTTGTTTCGGAGTGTTTCTCCCTTCAGTCTCCTCTTAAGGAGGTGAAATACATGCTCTGTAGAGTTAAGGTCAGGTGATTGACTGGCCAGTCTATAACCTTCCACTTTTTCCCCTGATGAACTCTTTTGTTTTGTTGGCAGTGTGCTTTGGGTCATTGTCCTGCTGCATGATAAACTTCCTCCCGATTAGATTAAATGCATTTATCCGTAAATTGGCAAACAAAATGTTTCTGTACACTTCTGAATTCATTCTGCTGTTACCATCATCAGTTACATCATCAATAAATATTAATGAGCTTGTTCCAGAATGAGCTATGCAAGTCCAAGCCATGACATTATCTCCACCATGCTTTGCAGATGAGCTCGTATGCTTCTGATCAGAAGCAGTTCCTTTCTTTCTCCACACTTTGGCCTTTCCATCACTTTGGTAGGGATTAATCTTGGTCTCATCAGTCCATAAGATTGTGTTCCAGAACTTTTGCAGCTCATCTCTGTACTTCTTTGCAAATTTCTATCTGTCCTTACTGCTGATGAGTTTGCATCTTGTTGTGTGGGCTTTATTTTTCTGCATTTCTGAGTCTTCTTCGAACAGTGGATTGGGATACCTTCACTCCTGCCTGCACTGTGGAGGTCATTGGTGATGTTCCTTACTAATGTTTTGGGGGTTTTCTCACGATATTTCTGTCATCAACTACTATTGTTTTCCTTGGCCAACCTGTTCGACGTCTGTTGCTCAGTACACCAGTAGTTTATTTATTTTTCATGACATTCCAAATTGTTGTGCTTGCTGTGCCCAATGTATGTCCAGTGGCTCTGGTTGATTTTCCTTATTTTCTCCCATAGAGAGCTCTCTGGTTTTCATGTTGTTTTATCCTCTTTAACAAGAAATGCAGTCTTCATAGGTTTAAACCAAGGATGGAAATGTAGAATAGTCATGTAGAGCTATTTAATATTTGAACAATCAACCTAAAAGGCAACATCTGGGCAACAAGAAACATCTGTCAGTCACATGTTCCAGTACTTTTGCTGACTTGAAAAATGGGTGGGTTAAAACAAATCATGGTCTGTCCTGAGTGTTGAACACATCTAGATGTGAATGCCAGGAAATGAAAGCTGATATTCTGAACTCTTGTCCAAATATATTCAAGGAACAACAAAAACAATGGAATTTGCCTTACTATTCCAATACCTTTGGAGGGGACTGTACATATACGTACACACAGTGGTGTGAAAGTGTCTGCCCCCTTCCTGATTTCTTATTTGTTTGCATGTTTGTCAAACTGAAATGTTTCGGATCATCAAACAAATTTCAATATTAGTCAAAGATATCACAAGTAAACACAAAATGCAGTTTTATATTGAAGGTTGTTATTATTTAGGGGAAAAAAATCCAAACCCACATGGCCCTGTGGGTCACTCTTAACAGCAACAACTGCAATCAAGCATTTCCGATAACTTGCAAAGAGTCTTTTACAGCGCTGTGGAGGAATTTTGGCTCACTCATCATTGCAGAATTGTTGTAATTGAGCCACATTGGAGGTTTTTCAAGCTTGAACTGCCTTTTTAAGGTGATGCCACAACCTCTCAATAGGATTCAGGTCAGTACTTTGACCAGGCCACTCGAAAGAACTCAAGTTCGCTTCAGCTTGAGGTAACGAACAGATGGCCGGACATTCTCCTTCAGGATTTTGGTAGACAGCAGAATTCATGGTTCCATTTACCACAGCAAGTCTTCCAGGTCCTGAAGCAGCAAAACAGGCCCAGACCATCACACTACCACCATCATATTTTACTGTTGATATGATGTTATTTTTCTGAAATGTGGTGTTACTTTAACGCCAGGTGTTATTGGACACACACCATCCAAAGTGTTCAACTTTTGTCTCGTCAGTCCACAGAGTATTTTCCCAAAGGTCTTGGGGATCATCCAGATGTTTTCTGGCAAAAATTAGACTTGCCGTTATGTTCTTTATGTCCAGCAGTGGTTTTCGTCTTGGAACTCTACAATGCAGGCCATTTTTGCCCAGTTTCTTCCTTATGGTGGAGTCATGAACACTGGCCTTAACTGAGGCAAATGAGGCCAGCAGCTCTTAGGATGATGTTGTGGGGTCCTTGGTGACCTCTTGGATCAGTCGTCGCTGCGCTCTTGGGGTAATTTGGGTCGTCTGGCCACTCCTGTGACAGTTCACCACTGTTCCATGTTTTCACCATTTGTGGATAATGGCTCTCTCTGTGGTTCACTGGATTCCCAAAGCTTTAGAAATGGCTTTACAACCTTTTCCAGACTGATGGATCTCAATTACTTTCTCATTTGTTCCTGAATTACTTTGCATCTCAACATGATGTCTCGTGTTTGATGATCTGAAACATTTTAGTGTGACAAACATTCAAACAAATAAGAATTACGGATGGCGGCAAACACTTTCACACAACTGTATGTATATAAATATAGATTCTTACAATATCAATCTACGCACAATACCCCAAAATGACAACATAAAACAATTTTTTCATTTGTGCCAATTTATTAAAACTGAACACCTGAAATTTCTCATGTACATAAGTTTTCCATTTTCCATGAAACTTCAAATTGAACTGAGATGCATGTGTCCTTTCATCATCCTTGAGATTTCTAGAAGTTGATTGGAGTCCATGTGGCAAAAAAACTGATTGGATATGATTTACAACTACATGCAAAAAACATTGTAGGTGTGTGCCTTTCATTCTTAAACCAGAACTTGAATGTTTAGTACGTGTAAACATTTTGTAATGGATTAAAGATGTAACTGGCATATTTAAGGGGTAGTAGTATCCATGCCAAATGTATAACATACATTTTGATAGAGTTTGTGTTGTCTAGTTATGTCTATTTTAAGCAGCGGTCACTTTTCTCCAGCAGTTTTACTGGGGTTAGAGGTCAGGTGGTAGATTTGGCGTGTAAGGTCACATAAATAGGTAGCAGACATGTATGGGTCTAGATATTCATATGTTTCTAACATCTATTCACAAACTGAAGTTCTTACAAAATATTTTATTCATTAAAAGAGAATATCTCCCGGCTATATAAGACTGGAAATGTATCTTTAGCATGTCAAAAATATTTTGAACCACTGACACATCAAGTGGCAAATCAAAAATTGCAGTAGCTACTAGAGCAAGCGTTCCTACTGAGAGTGTGCGGTACCGCCATTAACGACAAGCCAGTAGTATAGCGTCGTGATTAAAAGACCGTATAGCAGCAGCAAGAGCAACTTCTCAGAAGCCTGTCACTGAGTTTGTAAATTAGCTTGACAAGGTTGATAGAATCGAAGCCTTTACCCAAATGAACAATTAAAAAGGTATATGGAAAAATACTTAAAATATAACAGTAACCCACTTGGTCATTGTTTAAAAATACTTATTCACTCAACGGGATCTAGTTTGGACTGTTATTGAAAAAGTACGATGTTTTGTCAACTTTTTTGTCTCATTAGCATGTCATCAACTAGTTTTTCCCTCTGCAGTTTAATATCCGTACAGTAGATGGCGAAATACACACGAATTCTTGCTAAAGGATTTATTACCAGAAAAGGAAAAGTGGGAGGGGGTATTGTATTCTGCGTTAATCGTCGTTGCTGTTTGTTTATCCTTCGTCCATCTTGCTAACAAGAAAATAACATTGGGACTTAGAGGTAGATAGAACAATTTAGAAGTGCCAAGTGATCGAGTTGCTTCGAAAAAGGCAACTTGATTCGACCAAACGTATTGTAGCTAAGAAGCTACCTAACGACGTTAGCTAGCTAGCTAAATTTGGTGAAAAGGGATGCCGCTGCAAACAAAATCAGACGGATTCGGACAAGCTTTGTACTTAATGTCGTCTCATTTAATCGGCAGAAGCAGTTTTTCGATAAAAGCTTTGACGATAAATCAATGTCAAACTAGCATCGTTTTAAGTCGTTGAAGACCGGAAATAACACAGCGCAGTTAGCCTGCAAGATACATTAGTTATTTATACAGATTAGCTTACTTCAATGCTAACTAACAACTACATATTTTGTACATCACAAGCTCCAAACAAGCATCATTGCAGTTGGTGAAAACGTTATTGCTGTTCTACAGTTTCGGCATTACATTTGGTAAGAACAATAAGACCAACTACTGCTGTAATGTTTATTATGATGTATAGCCAACGCTAACTAACAAGCGTAGTTTTGGGGGGAAGGGATGAACTACCGTTGAAAGAGGAAGGTTTTTAACGGCTTTTTGTTTACCTTTCATATTATATGTCCCCAATGGGGGGCCTCCATTTTTTCCTGATTAAAATGTAGGTCAGTGGAATCAAACACTCAGTACTAACGGTAATCACAGTAGCTATTGTATCTGGGTTTTATCACATCATTTTCGTCGGTGTGTTTTTATTCAGACAGAGTATTATTGCAGTTGACCTACTTCACTGGACGAACTTTAATTACCTTGGCCTGACCCTGACGGGTTGCGCCATAGCTTAGGGATAACCATTTAGTTGACGAATGTATGAAAACTTACAGTAACGTTTTCCTATCCTTTCACAGGCAACGATGAAATTGTTAGAAAATAGCAGTTTTGAAGCTCTCAGCTCTCAGCTCTGTGTTGAAACAGGAGAGTCTCACATCATTGGCAGGTAATTACCATCAGAACATTGGACCACTGGATCAAATTATCCATCTAATCACATGGCTCAGAATGTTCTGTAAAGCCTGTCTCGCTATTGGATTGCTAACACCAGTTCCAAATATAACATGGTCTGAATGTGCCGTCTTTTTGGTAGAGTTTTGTGTATTGGCGCATTCAGTGGTGCTCTTAAGGTGCATTTCTGATAGGGTTTAGACATTCTGTTTAAATGGGAGAATCAATAACCTATATAAGGGTATTCAACTCTGGTTTCTACCAAACATACAAACTCCTGTCACAAATTGGTGTAATTAAACCTGGCTAGGGTGTGTCTCTGTGTGAAAGATCAAGTAGCCAACAGGGCAACAAATTATTCCGTATTGGCCGTTATATGTTAGGTTGCCGGTGTAAATACGGTCCTATTTAATTCTCACAACAATCTGTTCCAATTACTGGTTCCATGGACCCATATTCCCAAAATTGTAATTAATCTCCCATGCAATAAGCATTCATCCACAAATATGCTTGGGAATTAGTTATTTGTATTACGCGACTAACATACTAAACAGCAATCACCAAATGGCTGTAGATGGGATTGTCCTTTATGGGCAGTTGGTTATGAAACCAGTGGGTGTTGTCCAGATTCAAATAGGGTCGTGACCTGTGTCCTTGCATGTGACTCATGGTGGTAGTCTGATGCTGGACAGGGTGTCCCCTGACAGGCCTTTGTGGCTATTTGCAGACTGTAATGGAGCCTAAACACACTTGCACCTATACAGTTGCCAATAGCCTGTGTTTAGGCTGCTTCTTGCTTGATTATTAAGGCCATGATGGCAGAATTCATGTGGCACTTTGAAGCTGTTTTCCACCCCATAAAAACACTTGAGGAAATTTGCTAATTTCATTTTCCCTGGGACGTCTGTCATTTTTAATGTAATCCTGTTACATATAGGTGGATGTATGCGTGGCTAGGCCTGATTAATCACTGTTTTTAGTTGAGCTTTTTAGACCACATGTGCTTAGACATTCTGAGTTTCGCTTTTGCTTGGCCAAGAAGAGATCGTGTGTGTGACTGACTAGCCGCCGTTAAATAGCGTAATGATGAAAGACTCGGACAGTCGCCAAGTAGACCGGGTATCAAGTCAGCGGGCTTCACATGCAATGCCGAAATCTCTGCTCACAACCAAGGTTTCATTGAAAATGAATGAGCAGTCTGAAACCTCCTACAACAGTAAACCAAACCAGAACTCATATAGCTTGCAAATAGTTATTTTTAGGGTTTATTTCAAATGATATACCTGACATGGCAGCATCACTTTTACGCTATCCTGTGGTCTCACTCATTCTAGCGATTAAATAATTATGTTCCAGTCTGACGAGACAGCAGAATGTATTAAGAGAAAGGTGTGGCTTAATGGTTTTTGATCCAGGCAGACAGCACTGGATCCTCTGGTTGGCTAATTGAATAAAATGAAACGCTGAGACGAGGCATGTTTATAATAGCATGTGAATGCCTTGAAACTCTAGCGCATGCCTGCGTTAACAATGAAAAGTGGTCCGGCTGAATAAGGCATGCCTATTCTATTCCCTCTTCTTTTTTTCTTTCCTCCAATTCCTCTGTTAATGGAAACTAGGCCAGTCATGTGGTCCCTGTGACCTTTGCTCTTTGCTATTAATACTGGTCCACAGTCTCCGAGCCAGAGTTTGGATTGTGCAACACTTGTTTTACATAATGTGGCGGGGGGTCATAAACGCTGCGCTAGTCTCAACTGGTGGCTTTCTACTCGCCCCCAACAAACACGCTATAGCTGAGACAAAGGCCAGTTCAAAGCAATAAACCCAGAGCGAAGACACCACTTTGGAGGGTTAGTAAATGCGTGTTTACTGTATTGCAGTTGGGATATGACTAGTCCGTCACAACGCGCTCTCCAAGGACCATAGACTCACAGACATCCATTTTCAATACAACGACATAGGTGAACATTGTTTTGCCTCTGCGTCTTCAGGATCGAGAGTTACTCCTGTAAGATGGCTGGTGAGGACAAGCACATGTTTAAGCAGTTCTGCCAGGAGGGGGAGCCACATGTCCTGGAGGCCCTTTCACCTCCCCAGTCCAGTGCCACCAGCCCACCCCAGTAAGTACTGCGGCCATGCCGCGTAGCCGTCTTCATGGAATACACATGTCACCCTGTAGGAAACGGAAACCAACCATGGGAAAAACTTGAACTCTATGCTGTGCACTAATGAATACAACTCAGAGTTGATGCTTGTTTCAGTCTTATTTTGCACATAAATGGCATATAGTCTTTCCATTTCTCTCTCTATTCCACACCCACCCTCTTGTCTCTTTCAGTCTCTCTCTCCCTCTCTCTCCATTTAGTTTTATTAAGTAATGTAAGCAAAATGAACCTAAATCGGATTCTAATTCCCCTTTGTGCAGACTGGGTAAGAGCAGCGATGATGGTGAGAACCCACTGAGTGACAAGTGTTGCAGGAAGACCTTGTTCTACCTCATCACTACGCTTAACGAGTCATTCAGGCCCGACTATGACTTCAGCGCTGCCCGGGCCCATGAGTTCAGCCGGGAGCCCAGCCTGAACTGGGTTAGTGGTTTACGGTTCAGCTCCTCATAACACACCACATTAAATCAACCCAACTGGAATTTCTTTCAAGAACCATTTCAAAATCACTCATCCATATGAAGATACTTGGAACTATCCTGATCATATCCTGAAATCACTCTTTCTGTTTTTACACCTATGGTGCCAAATACTTAATGAGGGAATTTTATTTTTTTAACCTGTTTTGATGACCCCAAAATGTGTGTGGGAGTGTGTGTTGGGGACATTCGTCTGCAAATCATAAACTTTTTTCACTTAATCCATAGTGTGGTTTGCATTCACTAAATTGCATCATATAGGTATTGGCAAAAAAATATTTTTGTAAGTAAAAATATTAATATCCAGAGAATATCATGAGGCAATATTTGGAAGTCATGCTTGGCCTAGCATGCATCTTTCCATGAACACCTATGTGGAGATTGAATTAGAATGAACGTGTACTATGTCTCCCCCAGGTGGCGAATGCAGTAAACAGCAGCCTGTACTCCTCAGTTGGAGCAGAGTTCAACTCCCTGGGGCCAGAGTTGTGGAACTCCATCGACCAAGAAATTAGTCTACAGGAATGTGACATTTACAGGTGTGTGTCCGGGTTGCTTTTCTGTTTCCTGCCAGACGTGTAAGCACTTAGGCACGAGGCTGTGTGGTATATGGCAAATATACCACGCCCAAGAGATGTTTTTATACCCAAGTGGACACAGCTCTTAGCTGTGGTATATTGGCAATCTGGGTGGTTTGAATGTATATACTTTTATGAACACACACACCGTCTTATGTATCCATTTTGTCCTCAGCTACAACCCTGACCTGGACTCGGATCCCTTTGGAGAAGAGGGCAGCCTCTGGTCCTTCAACTACTTCTTCTACAACAAGAAATTGAAAAGGATTGTATTTTTCACCTGTCGCTCTGTCAGGTGAGCAGTTACAGCAGGCTTCAGTCTGGTCTCCTGCATCAGTTGTTGGACTTATGATGCAGTTTCCATGGTCCACTTCTTATTTTCTACCATCTGGGTAAAAACAATCATCAGTCTTTGTGGGTAGCTCTTTCTCCGGCCAAAACTACATTCTGCTGGTTTAATCAATCAATCAATCAATCAAATGTATTTTATAAAGCCCTTTTTACATCAGCAGTTGTCAAAAAGTGCTTTCACAAAACACCCTGCCTTAAACCCCAGGGAGCAAACACTACCCCAGGTGTGTTAAACTTCAGCGGCTAGGAAAAACTCCTTAAGAAAGCCGAAATTTAGGAAGATACCTAGAGAGGAACCAGGCCTCGGGGTTTAGCAGGTGTCTTTCCATCAGTTTCCAGCAGATGATTGGGGTTGATGCATTGAGACTGTTGGTACACGACCCAAAGCCTGGTCTCCCCCAGTATGAGACTATTATCCATAACCAAAAGGACCAAGGGTGTGGGCCTAACAGATCTATTTTAAATGAAGCCTGGGTGATGGGAAGACAGGAGAAACCGATGTCGTTTCAGAGTTAAAAATATGTAAACTTTTTGCAGCTTTAAAACAACTACGTTGTGAATAATATGTGTTGCCTTATTCCTGCGAATTCTCTGACATTTTGCAAATCCAGACAACGCCCAGCCGTATTTTAAATCTCTTCAGAAATAATCCAAATCAAGTACATGTAGAGGACACTCTATTTTCTGCTTCCTCTCTGCAGTGTCCTGAGTGGATGTGGCCGCGGTTGTCTGGACAACGAGTTGGACATGGAGCTGGATGATGACGAAGAGACAGATGGATTCACTGAGGACAGGTGAGATTGTCCTCTCGTAATTATCTTACAATGCTGACCAGCCTGGCGGTACCATCTGGCATGAGCTAGCGTGGTCCGGGTTGATCCACAGGCTACCCGCTAACTCCTCCAGGGCGCCAATATGCATTGGGTTGCATTGACGTTCTCTAGCCAACCCGAACCCTGCCTGACAACTACCTTGTTTTTTCTCACTATCTACAGGTTGCCCCGAGCCCTTTGTGTATAGCAAGTTCCGTGTGGAAGACATGCCAAGGCCCAAGCTTTAGACCCCCTCTCCCTCCAAATCCATTATTTCTTTGAGCATCTCTGTATTGATTTTCTGTGCCGCCTGACCCAGGAAGCAGTCCTCCCCCCTTGACAAGTTCCTGTTTCACGCCTGTCATGTCAGCTGGTTGAAACCTTATACCTTGTAGGATATTGAATGCCCAGGGTTACTGGATTCTAGGTTGTCTGGTATACTCCACGAATGGACCCGCTGTCTTTTTATTTGATTGAAGGACCTCCCGCTGAACTCCAAGGCCTTTCGAAGCACATTCTCTTCACTCTAAACCAAGCCTGCTTGGATGCTGCACTCTTTGAGAAACCTTTCTAAGATCTATTTCACTTGTTTTGGAGATGGTCATGTAAGGACATGGACAGCTAATCCTGACAAAGCACTCTGTTGTAATATTGAAGACCCCCCACCATGTTGCTTCAAAGAAATGACTATAGGTGGAGATAAAAGTCCACAATCAGACACCAGCAAAGGTGAGAGCAATGGAAGGGGAGGGGCTACGTGAACCCTCCTCCAATCCTACACTGGGGCATGGAAAGAGTTTTGACGGTTTGTGAAGCTGATTTCCTTTAATGATTTGGCTTCCATCAGCGGTGTTACTGTAAGAACCCAAACAATTTTATAGCTCAGAATTTTGAAAAACATTGCTGCCTTTGTTATGGAATCCTTATGTTCAATCTTATTAATGCGTCTGACACTGCCAAGCAATATGACATCAGACCTGCAGCTTATACAACATATCACATTTTAATTTGACCCTGGTCTGTCTACGAATAACCATCAGTGTGTGATTTTATTTTATTTTTTCAGTTTCATCATATGGAGTTGAGGCAGATCTAACATAAAGCTTGTGTGCATTTTCTACTGCTGCAATCATCCTTGTTTCTAATGCTAAACATTGCAATAGCTTTGGTTTAAGGTACAAGTGAATGTACTGAACACAGGCTACACATTCATTGGATATTTTAGTAATGGTAATTAAAATGTTTTACAGTATTTTTTACATATAAAGACCCATTTATTTCTGTGTTCCTCATGTACAGGTTGTAAACTCCCTGATGTCCTCTGTCCTGGACCTGTTTTGATTATGCTGTATGTTAATAAATGTAAGTGTTTGGAACCAAGTAGCATTCTCTGTGTTTTCATAGTGGACACATGCAACGTTTTTAATAGTAATGACAAGGACATGTTTCAGTCAAATATGCATTTTCCCGACAAGGGCAACATGTTATGTTAGTCTAATCTCATGCTCTGCTTATTGGATAGAGCATGGCTTGACCACTTAGTGTCCTTGATGGGAGTGACCATAATGCTTTAGTTTTATTTGAGCTCAGTTGGTAGAGAATTTCACTGGCGATGCAAGGTTACTGTAAGTCATCTGGGATAAGAGCACCTGCTAACTGACAGATAAGATATGTCTATTCTAAGCCAGCCGCTACATATTACAGAAGAGATGCTAAATTGCTACAAGTCTAGGCGCAGGCTGGTTTCTTCGATTAGACCTAGCACATATTACTTCATTTTTAGTCACCAATATTCTGTTTGTACACCGCTGGGTGCGGTGATGTGCACCAATTCATTTAAATAGATGGGCTGTTTGCTAGTTTAGTGGTCGGAGACAGTAGAGATCTAGTGACAAAACCTTTACAGGCAAAACATTACTGGAATAAGCTGTAATCCTATTTTAGCCGTTTCCATTAATGATCAACTTTGTATAACTTTGTTCTAATATCAAAAGTGTGGGATCTGAGCATTAACTACAATATGAATGTACATTTCATTATAAGTGAATGTGCTTATATAAACCGAAAACCTCTGTTTAGATTCTCTCTCTAGGTTGCGCACAGATAACCACAGGAATGTTTACATTGACCATTTGGCATGGGGGTCACTGTCTTGGCTTTGCTAGGTAAACGCCCCTCAATGTATATAACAGATTGTAACCAACATTGAGTGAGATGAGATTGAGGTTGTGTAAGGAAGACCAGGTCCATAACCTTCGCCTATACACTGCGTGCACAATTATTAGGCAAATCGTATTTTATTTCATTGTTAAACAATCACAATGCTCTCAGTCAATCCAAAATATAACTGAACTCCAAACCTGAAGGTTTAACAAAGGAAAAGTGAGTTTTGATCTTTCTCAGGGAATACTGTCACGACAGCAGGTAAGGACTTGAGTGTGGACTAGAGAGGAGTAGGGAGGTGACAGACAGCGCAGTCGAGAACGAGCAGTCAGTCTGCAGTCAGGCGTCAGTCAGCGGCCAGACAGAGTAGTCGGGGACGGGCGGGTGTTCAGAAGACGATCGGTCAGCAACAGTACAGTCAGGGCGCAGACAGAATAGTCGGGGACGGGCGATCAGTCTGTACACAGGGAGTCGGGACGAGAGTTTGTAGAGTGCGAGATGTGGCATGCAAGCATTATCCATTGATCCGGCAGGGAAGAAGTGGCAGGGAGTTGCATATATACGGCGGGTGATGAGGGGAGTAGGAACAGGTGTGCGTTAGCAAGTCAGGGACGCGAGCACCCGCCTCTGCGCGCTTGCGGGGGCGGAGGTGTGACAGTACCCCCCCCAACGGACGCCTCCAGGCGGACCACCCGGAGCACCCGGCCGTCGGCGATGGTAATCCCGTAGCACAGAGGGGTCCAGGATCTGGCGACCGGGAAACCCAGCAGCACACCTCGGGTCCATAACCCTCCCAGTCCACCAAGTACTGGAATCCACGACCTCGCCGCCAAGAGTCCAGGATGCGACGGACGGTGAACGCGGGACCCCCATCGATGAACCGAGGCGGGGGCGGCCGAGGAGGAAGGAGAGGGCTTTGACAGATGGGTTTGAGGCAGGAGACATGAAAGTTTGGGTGGACCTTAAGGGATGGGGGAAGCTTCAGCCGGACCGCTACCGGGTTTATGACGCGGTCCACCACCAAGGGTCCGATGAATCGCGGGGAGAGCTTGCGGGATTCGGTTCCTAATGGGTAGGTCCCTGGTGGACAACCACACTTTATCACCCACGGAGTAGAGGCCGGTACCTGGTGGTGGTTGGCACTCGCCTGGTAGTTCCCAGCTGACTGAAGCAGCGAGGCCCTGGCATGGTGCCAGGTGTGGTGGCAGCAGCGGATGTGCGCCTGGATGGAGGGGACGGACAGGTCTCTCACTTGGGACGGGAAAAGCGGTAGTTGAAAACCAAAGGGGTACTGGAATGGGGACAGGCCAGTTGCAGACATGGGGAGGGTATTGTGGGCATACTCTACCCATGGCAGCTGGGAGGACCAGGTGGTGGGGCTTGAAGAAACCAGACAACGGAGGGCAGTTTACAGGGATTGATTAGTTCTTTCGGCCTGGCCATTGGACTGGGGGTGAAAGCTGGAGGAGAGGCTGACGGCGGCACCGATGGCACGACAGAAGGACTTCCAGACCGCAGACGAAATCCACCGAAGGTGCAAAAAACTTCTCTCACCAGGAGTGCCGCCATCTCCTTAGCCAAGGGGAGTTTGGGCAACAGAATGAACCGGGTGAACTTGCTAAACCGGTCCACAACAGTCAGGATGACCGTGTTGCCATCAGAGTTGGGCAGCCCGGTGACGAAGTCCAGGGACAAGTGGGACCAGGGATGTTGAGGAATAGGCAAGGGGTGTAAGAGTCCGGAGCTGGGCTGGTTAGACAATTTATTCTGGGCGCAGGCGGGGCAAGCGGCGATGTAGGTTTGGCTGTCCTTCCGCATGGATGGCCACCAGAACTGTCTCCGGAGAAAAGCCATCGTACGGGTCAGGCTGGAATGGCAGGTGAGCTTCTAAGCGTGGGCTCAGTCCAGTACTGCTGACCGAACCGCTTCAGGAACGTAGAGGCAACCGGGGGGTCTGTTTCCCGGTCCAGGGTTACTAAGGAGCCGCTTTGATGGGCTCCTCCACTCTCCACAGCGCAGCACTGATTATGCAGCGCCCGGGTAATATCTCGTCGGACGATGCGCACGACCCTTCACCAGAGAACACGCGCAACAGGGCATCTGGTTGGCCGTTCTTTGATCCAGGTCTATAGATGAGAGTAAAATCGAACCGGGAAAAGAATAGGGCCCACCTAGCCTGGCGAGGGTTGAGGCGCTTTGCGGAACGGAAGTAATTTAGATTTCGGTGGTCGGTCCAAACGAGGAACGGCACTTCCGCACCCTCGAGCCAGTGTCTCCACACTTCTAGGGCGACCTTGACGGCAAGCAGTTCCCGGTTGCCGACGTCATAATTGGTCTCGGCTGGCGACAATCGGCGAGACAGGAAAACACAGGGATGGAGCTTCCCGTCCTCGGCGCGTTGGGATAGTACCACCCCCACTCCAACATCCGAGGCGTCCACTTCTACCACGAACTCACGGGAAGGATCAGGTTGGGAGAGGACGGGTGCCAAGGTAAAACGTGTCTTGAGTTCTCGGAAGGCTTCCTCTGCCCCCGGGGTCCAGACGAAGGAATTCTTCCTGTACCACTGTTTGAAGAAAGATCCAACTACCTCATCCTGATTTGGGGTTTTTCATTAGTTGTCAGTTATAATCATCAAAATTAAAAGGAATGAACACTTGAAATATATCAGTCTGTGTGGAATAACTGTATACATTATGCAAGTTTCACTTTTTGAATGGAATTACTGAAATAAATAAACTTTTTGATGATATTCTAATTATATGACCAGCACCTGTATATGCTGTGTGTTCAATGATTTTAGAAAGAATTCAGTAACAAAAATGTTTTAACACCTTACTGCAGTACTAGACTCTTTACACTGGCTGCGTGTTAGGGTTAGGGCTGATTTTAAGGTTTTATTGTTAACATATAAATCAATACATGGACTTGCTCCTATTTATCTTGCTGAAATGATCAAGCCATACATACCTACATAGATCACAAGATGCAGGCCTTTTATCTGTACCTAAAATGTCTAAACAAACAGCCAGAGGCAGGGCTTTCTCTCATAGAGCTCCACTAATTTGGAATGATTTGCCGACTCAGAAATGCAGACTCAGTGCAAACCTTCAAGAATCTACTAAAGACTAATCTCTTCAGCCTGGTCTATGATAAAGTGTAGGGGTGTGAAGGTGACCAGAAAGGCCTGATACTGGGATGCCCTCCCTCCAATGCCATTCGGGGGCGGAGTCACTGGCTTGTTGTTGTCTCTCTGTTGCACACTGATGCAGTTGTGCTATACTCTGCTGGCAATACTCGGCCCTCATTCAGGATGATTGCGGTTGGTGGGTGTCCCTTGTTTGATGCTTGACAATGTGGGTGGATTGATTTCCTAACCTGTCCGGGGCCTCCCCCGAATAGGACCATAGTGTCTCTGGACCTCAGCTCCAATGTCTTACGCTGCTATATTATTGTGCCGGGGGAGTAGGGTATAAATGTACCCTGTTTTCTGTTGTTTTAAACTTAGGAGGACATGACATCTTAACCCACACCTGTGGAGTACCAGGCTTGACTCATTGTGGTCCCTGTCCAAAGTCCTCCTGGTTGTGTTGCAGATCAAGAAGATACCTGACGATTTCTGCTGCCACTCTGCAGACCCCCCGTCTGTCCCTGTCAATGTCCATCTGGCCAGGCCTCCAATCTGGATTAGGTTTAAATAGACTCTGGGCTTTGCCCACATGCATCAAACTATTACAATTTGGACTCTTAAAATGTTCACCCGGCACAGCCAGAAGAGGACTGGTCACCCCTCAGAGACTGGTTCCTCTCTAGGTTTCTTAGAGAATCATCATTATCAGAGGTCATATCAGATACACAAATACTTGGCATATGTGCATTCATTTTCCAGTGAATATATAAATGTAATGGCATATTTTCAATTGATAATAAACTTTCAAATGTTTTCAAGTAACTTTGTGGAACAGGTTTGCATGGTAATGTCATTCTATTTAATTCTATTGCATCATTATGAATTGTTCTATTTAAATAAACTTGCTTGCAATCTCATTCCCATCAGTGTTTATCATTATCCTAAGTTGGAAAGGCTTGCGTGGTGTCATGTACATTTCCTAAGCAATAGGGGGTTAGAATACAGGTTTACCACATATTTATGCTTTAAATGTGGGATACGTATGCAACTTTGGAACTTTGCTTTAAAATAGCAAATCTATTGGTATATTCATAGTCATTATAACACTTTAATTATGACATTGTAAGTGAAGGTGGCACAGTAGTACAGTTCAGAAGTACAGAACATAGACAAATAGCGAAGCGCTGACCCGCACAAATTGCCGGCCGAAGATGAGATTCTTGAAATCCAGGCTCGCTCTAGCGCCAACTATATATTAAATACTGCTGGAACAGGGCTGTAGGCCTAGTACTCCCAATGCTGATGCTGGCTATTAGGATTGTGTAAAACCAGTGGCTACATTGGCGTTCCTCCAGAGATACAGAGGTGCAACAACAAGTATCCTCTCCTTTCAATTTATGACTGGGTATGACAGTTTAAAAACAACCTTCATTTATACAAATGTGTTTGCATAAAACCCTAAAAAATCATGCAGCGTGAGCTACCTAATGTCTTTCGGGCTGCTTGCAGTGAGAGACAATATGGGACAGACCATTTAAGTAAAAGTGGTTAAGTCTCATAGATAAATAAAGAAGGCATGATTTAATTTGGGTATAATTTTGGGTAACAATTTGACCTTAAGACAAAAAATGTATAAGTCAATTTAGAGCCATAAAACTTTGTTTCTGCTATTCCCCTTGTGGAAGCTAGAGTGGTTAACGAACAAATATCTCCTTCCAGTGTGGTAGCACTGAATTTCTGTTTAATATTTTAATATGAAACTTTAGGCTTCCATTGCATATTTCCATTATGATACCGCTGCGATCAGCATTTCTGGCATTACCTGTTAAAATTCTGAGCAAGTATAATTGTGTAAAAACGTCTAAATCTTAATGTGTAACTCCTAACGGATCAGCAACGTTAGAGATGACATTGCCAACGACGTACATTTAAAGACATACATTTGACACTAATTAAACTATTACTTTATACATCAACCAAACTAAGCTGGACACATTTTTTTTATCTCTGCTAAAGCCCACAAACTATTTGCTGAAGTCTAATTGGGCAATTTAAACGCATGCGCAATATAGCTCTCGGATACCACCCATATAAAACGTCATCATCAAGCAACGTTGGTAATAAACAAGTTTGCGATGTTGTCAGCTGACGTTATGTACAACTGAAACACTCTGGGTTTGAGTTGAGATATTTCCATAATTTTATTATTTTACAGATGTATATTACTTTGTCAGATATCGGTTTTATTTGAACAAATAGCGCTTATTTTTTGTTTATTTCAACCGCAGTTTGGTGTTGCTAGCCAGCTTATGCACATGCTGTACGTTGCGAATGAAAGTTATCCAATCCATGTTCCATTAAATTATTTTGGAACAATATTCAACGTCAGTGAATATACGTGTATTACCTTCTAAATTGTGAGAGGGGGATACACTTCAAAACGTTCTGTGATGGTGCTACCCTTGGTGGATCTTTGTGCCAAGGAAGTGGTGAGTGATCACAGTTCCTCTCCAGGCTGGCTTGGTTGCGTACCCAGGGAACTGTACCGACCTCTTCTGGATGCTGCCTTCACCAACTGTCGCCCGCTAGCTGTCGGGGAGTTGGTGCAGCGATGGCCGGAGCGGACTCTGCGGGTTGGCGGCCGGAGGAGGCAGGGTCAGAGTCCCCCAAATCGACTGTGTGTCCAGGCTCTCTTGCTTGCAGTGGTAAGAGGATTGGCGGACAAGAGGTAACACAATCCATCCTTTGTTTTACTCTTTGACAACATTAACAACTCTGGTTAAATATTTTTAGTAAGATAAAAAGACAATCTGATACATCAATACAGTTTAGTTTTTGTTGTCATTCAGCAGACGTTTTAATTAACAGGAGCAATTGCGTAAGGGGCAGTGACTGACATTTCACCTTGACAGTTCAGATATTCAGTTCAGAGATTCCATCTAGCAAACTTTTTCTTTATCACCTAACCCTTATCCAGACCAACTTACCCCAGCAAGTACGTTTCCGTACTGTCCCACCAGTGAGAGAAGCATCCACACTCCAGTGTTTGAACTAATCTACATAGACATTAAGCATCCCGACGTGGACAACAAATGTCTAGTCTTTGACCACTTAATAACTTGAGTATCCCTCTTTTCTGTTAGGTGTGCTCTTCAGGTGCTGGATCTCTGTGGCCTGCAGTGTGAGGAGGGGGGAGTGGGAGACCCCATGGGCGGTTGGTCCCTGACCGTAGCCCTCTGCACCATGGTTGTACAGGCCAGGGCCGGAGCTCAGAAGGCTCTCAGGAGGGAGGGAGAGCGGGAGAGGAAGAGAGTGGGTGCCTTAGAGAGGGAGAGGGACTTTGTCAAACGAGAAAGAGAGATGCCAGGCAGCGAGGAGGAAGAAGGAGGCAGGCCGCTGGCGAAGTGTGTGAGAACCGAGAAGGCGTGTCCCGAGTCGTCCGGGTGTCCGGGAGAGGGAGAGCAGGTCAAGGGGGTGAGGAGAAGGATGGAAATGGAGAGACAGAAGGAAAGTGTGGTGGTGCCGGTCGGCAGCGTGGCCGGCGAAGAGTCCGACCCCTCGGAGGACGGCGAGGTGGTGGCGGTACGCGTGCGGGCCGACCTCTTTGTGAACGCCCGCTCCTGGGACCGCACACGTGCGGCCCTGAACACGCCGGGTCCCCTGAAGCTGCAGTGCCGGTACGTCCGCGTGGAGGAGCTCTCTGTCTCCAGCATCGGATCCCTGCTTGACCTCCTGCCGCGCAGCTGCCTCATGGGGGTGGACATCCGCTACAGCTGCCTGGGGGTGGCCGGCCTGGCTCTCCTCCTGCCTCAGCTCGCAGCGTTCCCCGCGCTTTCTTCCCTGCGCCTGCACTACTGCAACCTGGACGTCCGCAGGGACATTGCCGGCCAGGAGGGGGCGTTGAGGGACATGTCCCGGGGGCTGGGACAGCTCGGACGGTTGCGCTGCCTCAGCCTTACAGCACTCCGGCTACCTGGACACCTCCGGATGTTGCTCAGGTAGGACAGAACGTTTCAGGGCAGAGGTTGCGTTCACAATCTTCCAAAGCACTCAAAAATACCTGTTTTTCTTGTCCCCCCGCCCCGTTTTGGCCCGCAGCTCTCTGCCCCAACCGCTGGAGGTCCTGGAGCTCCCTTACCTGAGTCTGACCCCGGCCGACTTGGCCTACCTCTCCTGCAGCCCGCATGCCTCCTCGCTGCAGCAGCTGGACCTCAGCGAGAACCGGCTGGACGAGTCGGCCGTGCCGTCCCTACGTCAGCTCCTGTCCCTGGCTTCCGGCTGCCTCGTGCACCTCTCCATGAGCGGCTGCGGCCTCACCAACGAGCTGCTGGTGGCGCTGCTGCCGTCGTTCGCCCGCTGCCGAAGCCTGAAGAGCCTGGCGCTGGCCCTGAATCCACTCTGCCTGGCCGGGCTCCTGAAGCTGGTGAGGATGGCGGTCGGGATGCCCTCCCTCCGGCAGCTGCTGTACCCCAATCCGCTGGAGGACTACCAGCCCGGGTTGCCCCCCATGCCGACAAGCGCCCAGCTGCTGGACTGGCCTCTGGATGAGCTGGTGGCGGTCCACGAGGCCACCAGTCTTCAGCTGGACAGGGTGGTGGCGGAGAGCGGCCGCTCGGACCTCTTCCTCACCTGCGACCTTCTCAACTACAATAAAGACTTGGTGCAGGATTGAGGCCGTTGAAAGGACGAATGGTGCTTTAGGAGTCTACACGTGCCTGCCTGCTGACAATCACTAATAATAATTAATGCAAGAGTTCTTTCTCAATGTTTGAATACCTCAGTATTGTCGGCGATACGATTAACATGTTTGTGTTCAATATGTTCGATTCATTCTGTTCTAGACATTTCTTCAAGAAAGTCCTCCCAGTCAAAGAACCACCATCCACCACCGGTTAAATATTTCTTGTTACACTATGCGCACATCTAGAAGAAAGCATAAAAATATTCACCCAGTTCAGAGGAGTATCAGCGTCTTGGATGAAAATACTTCAACAGATGTTACTTAAATGCCAACTGAAACGCTGAATAGTTGTTTACATATTCAGTTGTGGATACACTGTAGGTAGGTCTGGAGGGTATGTCACTGGATATCCCCTAATTATAAGCAGGGGTAACGTAGTTCGGAGAGAGATCGTTATCACTCCAGACCCGCCAAGTTAAGGTTACAACTTTTACGGTTGTGATGCTCAGCGTTTACGTCATATGCTTTCCCATTTACCGCAAGTGCCCGTGAATAACAGCTGCCTAAAAACATCAGCCTAAGTGCTTGGTAGACATACCTCCTATTAGCCCTAGTTAATCCGAAAACATTTGATTGTGTGATATGTTACCAAAATATTGTGAATGTAGCAATTTTATTGAGAGCAATATGTATGTTTGTGGTGGTGCTTTATGATTTTAAAGCTTTTCAATTCTTACGAGGCAGACAAGGCCAATAACTGATTTGACATCATTTTGCTACAACTGACAAAATACTGTACGTTTTTTTTTTTTATTGTTTGCTTTAATACAAATATCTCTGGCATAACAATCCATATTTCCCATGTAACAATACACAACAGTTGGATTTGTACAGTGAAATGAAATCAGTGAAGAGTACTTTTTAATCCAACCCAAATGGACTAAGGATAATCTCCCGTTTGGCTGGTCACTGTTTGGGGGAGGTGGAAAACATCATGGCTGAGGGAGTAACACCTGTCTGCCTGGGAGACTTATCTGTAATAGTTCACATAAGACTGTTCCAGGAGGAAGTAGCGTTGAGGTGAGGCCTCAAGACTGTGCTGATCCGCATGGACCCGAAAGGGGAGCGGGGTGATCTTGGGCAGGGGAAGGGTAAGGAAACGTGTGAAGCCCATAAGAACAGGCCGGCTTGGGAGAGGCGGCAGGACCACACCTGTTTTGAATGAGAACCAGACCATAATGAGACTACACATACAAGCTCTTTGCTGAACCGCCTGTTGAAGGCTGTTCGATTGGTGCCACGGTGAGGGCTGGTCTTTACCTGGAGGTCTGCGTATTCTCGACATGGTGTAGGTCTCTCCAAGACGCTGGATTGGCTTGGACCTAGAGGACACACACGTGTGTACAGCAGAGGGTCAGAGTATGGGACTACAAGTGGAACTCATGGTTTGTTCAGTTTCTGTCTGAATGGTAACATCTGTCATTGGTACCTGAGGGATTCAGGGAGGAGCAGTACAGTTCTTCTGCGTCCTGCCAGTGGGACGGGCGGTGAGTTCAACGACTCTGCCCTTTCCTGGCAGAAGTAATTGAGCACATCCACGCCTGTGATCAGGGTCTTGTTCCCGGTCTCCGTTAGAAATAGAGCCCGGTTCTGTGTCTGCATATCAGAGAGAAGAGACCGGCTATCTCTGGTGGCCGGTGGCACTTGAAATCGTACAGATTCAAACGCTTGGTTTCTAGAATTCTGATAAACATTACATTCAAGTTTTTACCAGCCTCTTGTCAGCCATTGGTTGGCAGACCAACTCTGTTAAATGCACAAGATCCGGTTTGTCAGGGTTCCTGTTGTGTCACCCAGCGCTTGTCTGTCATCAACACCTTCACAAGATCTCATATGCTCCTATTTAGAGGTGTCAGGCTCAGCGGAAAGGACACGGGCCGCATTGGGTGTTGCACAGCTGATTCAGATAAAGGCAGTAGTCTTGTGTTCTTCCAGCACCTGCTGTTATACTTCTCGTACCGGGCTTCAATCAGATCTGCATCAACAATGTTTTGCCGTGGCTATATTTAAATTATGAATAGCATGCACAAACACACGTACGCGTCTCGTTCTGGAAAGTGAGAGCGTAACTATGTAAAAGCAACCTGGAGTTTCTGGTAAAGTACTATAGAAATCCAGTGAACTCTGACCTGGTAGTTTGAGGTCAAGGAATCCAGCCACTGTGCAGCCATCACACTCAGGCTCTCCCAGCAGTCGGGTTGGTCCTGGACTACGGAGACCCAGGAATCTACCTCGAGGACTAGCCATGGGTCAGCCTCCTTCACACCCATCTCCTTCAGCAGACACAGCACCGTGATCCTGTCGAGCGGAGGACCGGACACGTCGGGTTAGAGGACAACATTCATAAATATGCAACCCAAATGGCACTTAAGTAAAAAAAAAATAGGCCACTTTTTTAAAAATCTTTTACTGGGACCTATGTGTCTGGTTGATAGTACTGCTCTATTTTTGTGAAAAGGTTATTAGCGTCACACTATCAAAGCCAGTCAGAGCTCAGCCTTTACATGAGGCAGATTTCAGGATTCCTAGGTTAAGTTGGACCATGCAGCTTAGACTCACCGTAGCTTTATGTCTTTGCGAGCCAGGAGTGTGAGTAACATCACGATGATCTCATGGCTGTCAGGACTCAGACACACCAACACATTGAGAAGTTCACTTACCACCCACCGCCCATCGTCTGTCTGAATCACACACACACACACACACACGCACACGATTTAAAGGCTAAATCACTACCTGCGATTGTGTTTTGATACTGCTTGTTTTGGTGATGTTGGAAGTGTTATTACATTGGAGCTGTCAAATCATAAAACAGCTTCCAGTGTAAATCTTGAGCATGAGTGGGATGAGGTGCTTTGAGACAACCGTACAGCCACCGCTCACTGATTTGACTGCAGTAATACTGTTCCACTTCAGACACCAGATATGCCAGTGTCCGTCAATCTTGGGCCAAATAAGAACATCTAGGCCTGAATTCAAAGGGCAAACAAAGCGAACGGCAGCTTAAAAAATACAAAGCATGCCAATTCTACTAGAAAGGACCTACCATATCCGATGAGATGCTTTTGTTTAGAGTGACCAAAAGCCCTTTGCTGAGCTGCTTTGTGTCATGTACCTCCCTGTGTTGGCACAGAGTGAGCAGCGCTTCCAGCATCTTCAACTTGGTCTGGTCTCCACAAGCCTGCATGTGTTCCAGCATCTGCATGGAGAACTCTTCTGGGCACAGTGACCCTTGAATAAGCTACACGCCATAGAGTTAGATATAAAAGTTTTAAAGTAAACCATTTTGGCCAGAGAGTTGGTCAACCGTAGTTTGCCACTGCTAAGTCGCTGTATAAACCAATGAATCTGACGAATGGATCTGCACTTCACGCGCATATTTGTGTTAGCTAGCTATCAAGATATTTTAGAGGCTATTTAACTAAAAGGTTGTTTTCTGTTAACATTAACATATTTAAGGTCGGTAGTAATTCAGTTGCAGTTTCTGATATGTCTCATACCTTCAGGGATTACACAGAGAAAACACTGACAGCAAAATGCTCTATGAGTAGAACATTTAAGGACAGGGTTTCTGAAGTGGTTTCCCCAAGAGAATAATGAGTGGAGAAAAAAACCTCCTTCAGGTAAAAAAACTCACCCTTTGGTCTGGGTAGATGCCCTTAAACCAGTCCTCCTCCAGAAACCGTTTGAGGAATCCTGGGATCTCTGGGGTGGATTTGCGAGGCGGGGACAGTGTCGATGCTCTAGTGGGAGTGGGTGGTAGTGTTCGCGGCTTCTGTTTCTTTGCATGAGGGGAATGCAAATGAATGAATGTGTTTTCCATTCGAGCCATTGCAATGAGCCCACCAGCCGCCGCTGTCACACGCCACTCACCTTCACTGCGTTGGCAGGTTTCTCAGGCTGGGGAGGGGGAAGCGGGGGGCTCTCCTGTTTTTGAGGGGTACCCACCCGCATCACTGGGGGAGACACGTCCAGATCCTCGTTGATCTGATTAACCAGAAACTTGACGTCATCAGTGTCATCCTGTGAGAAAAAAATACTTGAGCCTCTCTCATTTAATCAAACAGCCAACACAGAGCAGGATGTGTTTATGGAGCGTCGCAGACACAACCAGGGTTCAGCTGCCTGTGTCTGTGCATTTTTTGTTCTATTGCTTATAAGTCTAAACAGATCCTGTATCTGAAACCATCCTACCACCACCTCCTGCTCTTGGCACGGGGGTTCCCTGAATGTCAGCCTAAATGCCTTCTTTGGGACTGTGTTCTCCACCACTACGTCAGGCCACAGCCGGCCCACCACCACCGAGTTAGGTTTGAAGCACACTGGGTTTCTCTGCGCTGTGACTGGCTCAAGCTCACCAACCTGCAAGGTGGCAGACAACATACTGAGATGTGGTTGAGTTCTCTCTTAACTGGAAATAGAAGGACAACAGGTTTTCAAGGTCTTTCACATCTGAAACGGAATTAGTCACCAGATTAGCCACGGGTGGCAAAGGTTTGGCCAAGTCCGACCTCGGTAAGAAGCCCTCCCTTGAAGTGGGTGTGGTGAGCGGGTGAAGCTCAGGGAGTTTCGGAGGAAACAGAGCTGCGTGAATATCAAGGATGTCCTCATCGCCGACCTGCTATGCAATCAGAACCAACTGTCTCATGCATTTCTACACCAAAGTAACGCAATTTTTACACTTTCACACTATTTCACAAAAATATAGGTGATGACAGATAAGTAAACAGAACATATACTGCCTGTACATAACAACGCTAACTCCCTTCAGTAGAAGGGCAACAATACTTGTTTTTTGGTTAGTTGTTTTCCATTTTAGGAACCTTGATATTGAAACGCCGACTGTGGATCATCCTCATGTAATGGTCGAATGCCTCCTTTCTGGTTATTGGGGTAGCTGGGGGTTTCCTCTTCTGTCCTTTTGCGGTGCCCTCCTGAAGTGATGCCAGGTCTCTGTTCCGAGCCAGCAACACCTCGTACACCTTCAGGACAGCAACGAGGTGGAGAATCTCTCAGGGAACCAGACACATTTACTAAGCCATAACACACACCGGGCTTCATTTAGCAAACGTCAAATATAACCGGAAAATAGCCTCTGTGCTAATATCATCACGACGCTGTGTATTTAACAATATTAATGTAACAGCTAATTCAAATCCCATGTCTGCTCTGGACGCTGCCACTTCTCCCCCTAAATAATGTTCATTTCTATGATTGATACAGGAGTCTTTCTTTTCAATAAAACCGTTTTAAACATTTGGCATAATGTGACAATGTACTGTTACATATTTCCAAAGCCTACTTCTTGAAATAATTGTTCAGTTACAATATAACCTCATTGTTGTATAATAATAAACATCTTCAAGTGATAAATTAGTAGAACAGTAATTAAACAGATCAATGAGAAATGATGAATCTTCTCTCGGGTGCACTCACAGGGTCTTTGTTCAGGTCTTGCTTTCCATGGGGTTGATCCTCTGGCATGGCAGAAACCACAGGTCTGACAGTAGACAATAGATTGCCCAAGAGGGGCACTTAATGATTTTGGTTAAACAAAGTGGACCAGACGTGATGAATTTAGTAAGTTACTAAACTTATTAATTAGCTCAGCTCCTTTGGTGTAGTACCCGGTTAGAACAAAATCCAGTGGTGTATTCATTCCAATACCCCCCCTAAAAATAATGTTTATCTGCGACAGTGAGACATTTTGCCAAACAGAAGCACATAAGTCAAAAAATACATTTTTGCAACTGATTGCTTTGTTTGGTGGAATGAACACATCTTTGCCATCCTTGTGGCCTTCCAGAAGCATTCCCATGCTCTACAGTAAATGTAGCATGCAATAATAATGTAAATGAAAAATACATTGATTTTACATTTGTTATTTTGGCCCAAAATGTCACTTTAGCCCTGTCCACATATAGTCAAGATGCCCTCTGCTGGCAGACCTAAAAAGTCTCTGTCTCACTGGTAATAATATAGATTGTGCAGTTTATCAGCTGGAATGGTAGTCTGTGTTGTATTTGTAACTGTACACAGTAGGCTTTACTAAACTGACTGAATTATGTCCTGTTTAAGATAGAGGGTAGCTTACTGGGTCTTGGTTGTAGAAGTGGGAGAGATGGGCGGGTCAAGGACAGTATCTGACATCTCAGTACAGACCTGTGGATACATACGTAGTCAGAGCACAGCATCGTTACAGAATAATATTTCACTTAACCTAACGACTATCTGTTGGAATACACACGAACACCCTGTTTGTCTCCCCAAAATCAAAATATCCAATTTGTGATTAGGGCCCTGCTTCGTCACAGCAACTCCCAGCGGATTCAGGACTGTTAATATCAAGATGGGTGTCTCCCAAACCACTCCAAAGCATTTCCCCCATACCCTTTCCCCAGCCATTACCTGGACATGGAAGTCGTGGGGCAGATGGGGGCTGCGTAACCTGTACAGGTCACCTCTGATGCCCAGGAGCAGGTCTCCTCTCTCCCCACTGTAGGCCAGACACTCAGGCTCTGCACTCAGGTGGATGGTCCTTAAAGGGACAAAAGCTGAAGAAATTACAAACACACACACAAACACACACACAAACACACTGAAATCAGACCTGAGGAGGCAGTTCTCTTCATCCCAGAGGCGAACTGTTCCGTCCTGACTGCTGGAGGCAAAGACTCTGAGAGGCGGGCACACACAGAGACCTGCAATGTCAAGGGAACACAAATAAAACAATGGAGAAACCCTAGTTCGAGGATTACCTATATAGTTTGATGTTCACTAACTTCTTAAGTGTCTCAGAGGTAATAATAATGTACAAAACAAATCATCTGAATTAATGATATGCATCTACTGCCATGTAAAGATCATGGTTTTGGGTGTCCAATACCCTCTCATTCTTACAAAAGCCTGATTCAGGGGAACATCATTTCACGTGGTATACCTTGATCGTTTCCATCGTGTCCTGTCTACTGGGAGAGATTTCTGTATCCTGATCAAGGTTAGTCCCTATCCTGTCAATAACTACCCAGATCAACGGTAAGATATGAATGTGTGCTAATCTAGACTAAATTGATTGAAATGAGCAGGGCTGTTGTCTGAGGATATTTTAGTTTGCTGGATGTGAAGTGATACTTAATAGGCAAAACCAAAAGTAAAGTTTTGGGTGAGGATTAGTCAATCATGTAAATGTGTGATTTTCTTCACACCATTTCTTACCTTTTTATCAAGAATATATAAATCCCCCTGTACCAATCAGATTTTGAGCATACCATCCTGCATTTAGTGTGTCTTCTGATTCTGACTTCAAAATGACCTGCTCCCGTGCCACCAAATAAATTGACATAACCAACTACTATTTAAGTTAGACGGTTGACAATGCTATTACTCAGAGAAATGTGTTGTGTTCAACAGTGAAAAATACACCCTAGGGAAAATAACTTCTGCTTTTTGGCAAAAACGTATGGTGTTCTGAATGAATATTATCTGATCACAATACAAAACCCAGCTACTCTGAAGCATTTAATATGTTTAGGATGCAGAAACGTTTCAAAATCTCAAACAGAATACTGTGTTACAGTCTCTTATGTCGCTGTCTCACCTGTAATAGCGTCCAGGTGGTCTTCGCTTGGCGGATGGTCAGTGCGACTCTGGTTGAGCAGATTAAAGTGCACCAGCCCATAGATGGCGCTAGCGGGCTCTTGGTAAGCCAGGGCTAGCAGAGGCCCCAGCAGGGCCAAGCGGAGTGGAGGGTGCCCACAGAAGATGTTCAGGAGCAGACTGAGACACTCCTGTGCATAGGGGAAAACCCTCCAGACCAGCAGTGCCATGTCCTCGCCTGAGAAAGAGGTAAGACGAGGATCACGGTCGATGTTCTAATTGTCATGTTCACCACAGCCCGGCTCCAGCAGAGTGCTGTGTACCTGCAGTGAGTAGGTAGTTGTTCTCTGGGTCGGCCTCCAGGGAGGTGACTCGCTGTCCGTTGTGGGCAGGGGTTCTGTACTGCACCTTGCCCGTATCCAGCCTCAGCACACTCACACAGCCACCGTCGTGCCCCGACATCACCAGGAACCTGTCCCCGGGAAAGATTCTTTGGGAGTGAGTCATATCCACACTGCAGATTGGTTTCCCACTGTTTTGAGCTCCACTGTGATGTTTTCTCGAGATTCAGACAGTGATTGGGATTGGGATCAGTGGAGGTATGTTGAAGAAAGCATGTGGTCAATTTTAGATTTGACCAAAGTGCATCTTTAATATTAAGGGACGGTGAATACTAAGACAAGTTTGGGACATGGGTCTTACCGATTCTTGTCGTCTTGAAGAAGTTTTTTGTTGCTGGGTCTTTGGCCTCTGCGGTCCTGCAGGCTCTTCCAGTCCTCCAGTGCTCTCTGTCCGTCGGCTATGTTGCTGTAGAGTACCATGCAGGAGGCCGGACCCGGCCCTGCGAGCCCCTGATCCCCCTCACTGTCTGTCTGCTCCTCTCTCTCCCACGACCGCTGCCCGAACCCCTCCAGCTCATCCACGAGCGTCGCTGGATTGGTCAGCGTGCTGGCCCGGATCAACGATCCATCCTCCGTAAGGACCAGCGCCATCTCTTTGGTCAAGCAGTACTCCGCGCACCTCACCCTCTGCCCTGCGCTGAAAGAGGTTAGGACGGCCCCCGTCTCGGCGGCGACCAGGGTGATGTCACTGTCCCCGCTGACACAGAGCACGCGTGTGGGGTAGGGAGGCTGGTAAGGGGTAACCAGTATCTGTCTGACCGGGCCGCACCGTTTCCCTCCTAGCCTGCAGTGTAGGTCATACAGGCTGGTGCTGGTCCAGAAGTCCACCCCATGCTGGGAGAACGTATAGAAGGTGCCCCCTTTCATGGGACCCCCCAGGGCCATAGGGGGCGACGCTCCTTGAAAGGAGACGCACTGAACCTGGTCACCCTCTTCCAGGCACCAGGAACGTAGCGTCCCGTCCAGGGAGGCAGAGAGCAGCAGGCTGGACTCAGGACAGCTAACCAGAGAGGTCACCACACCTATGCTCCACAACCACCCAATCACACCCATAGCCAAACACGTCATGTACATTAGAACCACACATTGACAGCATTTGGCCTATTTTAACTGTGGAGAAGTGTTTTGTTCTACTAAGTTTACATTTAAGGCAGTTGGTAGACACTCTTAAGATAATTCCTTTCAAAGGAGCACTCTGGTCAAATGACCATCTGTCTGAAATTCTTTCAGCTGAAAGGTTCCATGTAGCAAACAAATAATTGGTTCAGAAGACAAAATAACAGAGGCATTTGATATTAGCCTATTGAAATTGACAGAGCTTTGCAACCCCATCTTTTAACCACCCGCTAGACACCTACATTTCATTTTGATTGGGATGTCTCAGACTGGTTGAGATCTGTTTAAGATAGGTGATATAACTTTTAATGAACTGAATGTATTAGGAGCATGGCAATTTCTATATTAAATGATAGCGTTGAGTGGGGTGTATCACTGCTCACTCGTTTGTGCTACAAAGAGGCACCCTCCCATTAATTTCCAACATGAGCCAGGGACAAAAATTCCCAGCAGTAGAGACTGTTGAGAAATGTTCAACGTAATGCTAATTTTCAGAAGGCGGGCAGAGACGTAATTAGACAGCAACCAAGGGCAAGGCAGATGTTCTCTGCATCTTGAAGGCCCTTGATATTTTCTACTCACTAGTTAAAAGCTTGCTCGCTAGCTCAAAAAATGGTCAAGAAACATATTATTGCTGGCATATATTAGGTTGTTGCTGGCATGAATTAGGAAGACGCCCCATCTGCACTTGACTAGCAAAAGGGGAATTATGACTTACCTGAGTGCCCTACGAATGACATTTGCAGGCTCCAGTCAGGACCCCACACACGAATGGACACATCTTTGGACGCAGTGGCCACACAATCTAGATGCAAGCTGTAAGCCAGCGCAGTGATATCCCTGAAACATAACAAAGGTGTTCTCTCTGTTTGAGGTAACATTCAGGCTAGAACCGACTAAACAATCATAAACACACCTACCGTGGGTGGAGGTTCCTTCTGTGTTCCAAAACGAGCCCGGCAGTGAGGTTAACGACCACCACAGCATTGCGGTAAACGACAAAGGCCCTGTGAGGTCTCTCGGGACCACCAGGGGCCAACGCCATCTGGGTAAAAATGCTGTGACGCCCAAGGCCCTCTGTCACCCTCACCTGGCACACCATGTGAGTCAAACACCACAGGCACACATTCCCCACACCCGCCGTCACCAGCTCCCGGGACCGCTCCGTGACCTGGCACGCCCGCACATCCAGGGGGTCCAGAGCATCCACGAGGAGCCTCAGCCTGCTGTCCAGCAGCGTTAGCCTCGCCCCGGGACCCCAGCCCACCAGACGCCCAGCGAGCCGAGTGGACGTGATGCCCGCGTAGGGAACGGAGGAGCGTGGGGCGTCTCGGAGGCGCCCGTCTGGGTGGTAGAAAGTGACAGCACCGTTCCTGTGAAGGCTGACGAACCCTGCCGCCCCCTCGCCGTAGGTCATGTGGAGCACTGGGTCGACAGAGGGGAAATGGCGCAAGTGCTGGAGGCCGTGGATGAGAACGCTGGGCTTGTTATCTAAGCCGATTATCTGGGGGACACGGTGAGAGAGCAGAAATTCATTTGGAATAGTGATGCGTCACTTCTATGTTACAGTGGCTCCAACCCAGAGAATGGCACACTATTCCCTATATAGGGCATTACTTTGGACCTGAGCTCTAATGGTTCTGGTTTTAAGTCATTCATTATAGAAAACAGATAATCATTTGGGACTTATCCAGGGTATAATTTGGGATGCAGAGGAGAGGTCCACCTTGTCCACGTTCTGCTTTATTCCCGAGCTGAGGAACTTCCACATCCTGTGAGCTTTCTCTTTTGGGCTCTCTTCCATCAATGTCCCCCTACTTCTCTGTAACTCTGACTCCTGTGTACCTCTAACTGCCCAGACCGGTCTGCCCTCATCTCCTCTTGTAGGGTAGGGGGTAACCAACAACTCGCTGCACTCCCTGTACGAGTCGGATTCAATGGTGCTGGTAGGAGAGGTCTTCCTCAGCACCTGCACCAGTTTGCTCTTTCCATCTGTAGAGTTGGGTTTGGACATTTTGCATGCACTTCTACTCTAAATGTGGTGGTTTGGGGGTTCTAAGGTGTTCATATTTGTGTCAAGGCTAATATGCTCAGGATATCAGACCCTTTCAGTTCAAATGTTTCCTGACGGTAAAGAAGAATAAATTACAGTTTAGTTTTCAACCTGTACTTTCTATATGCCAGATTATAACTCAAATGAACACTATGACATTTGAGGATATTGATAACAGTATTTGTGCTTTAGTGCCTTCTTCATTACTGCATTTTCTCAGAACAATTCTGACGCTGGCACGACAGATTTTGATTAAGTATATGTTCTAATTCATCAACGTTGTCAATTTTTTTAAACAGAAGAAATAAAATCGACTGACCGTGGCTATGGGATCCGTAGTTCTTAACAGAAGTTGCTTTTCACATTAAGGCCAGTTGTCAACGAATCAAGTTACAACAACATTACTATTACACATGAATTTCACGTGTCGTCACAGTATTGTTTTAACAGTCGTTTTGGGGCTGATGTCCAACTGAGCATTCCTATGCGTCCTCAGTGGGAGCTGATAAATATTCGGCTTAATGTGGATTAAGACTTGAAAACAGAAAACCATCTCTAAAGGCAAAAAATTAGTAGCATAAACCTTTGTTATCATGTTGATGACAAATGATAACCTTAACCAGTTAGTTAATATTAAGGAGAGTCCACCGCATTTTAGGTAGCTAACGTTAGCTAGTCTTGACTGACATTAATAGCAATATTGCAAACTTAACAAAGTACATTTGATTATTTGATGCCAACCTGTTTTTTTACTAAATATAATAGCCTACTTCAGCCATATGGTTGTGAGGATGACTGTTTCGAACGTTCTAACACTTCGTCCCTGGCAACCGGTACAGTCCCGCCCACAAAGTGTAAAACGCTTACAATATATAATACATATATTATTTTCATATGATGTATTCTACCTATAACCAGATGGATGGTTATTATTATAGTCGATTAAACAATAAGATGAGATCAAAAAAACAATAATAAGATGAGTTAAAAAAAACATGGATTCACAGTTGACGTACACTTTTGCAGTAATGTGTTAGTGCCCTCCATGATTTTTGGGACAGTAAGCTTAACAGTGTATGATAGAAGAATGATCACCGTGAAGAAAAATAAAGTATGAGGGAAAGGAACTACCAGGAGGTAGGTATTGATGTTTCAGGACAGGTTGATGGATTACAGATTAATGCATTATAGTAATAGGCTTCACAGAAGGTATATAAAATGTTCTCCTATTCCTTTCAGATTAGTTAATGTATTTGGCGTGATTATGAAAATATTGGAGAATGGAAATTCTTGAGTGTTTTTTCACTTACTATGAACTTGTAAATTATATTTTCACATCTTACATAGTAAGAAAAAACATCTACAGACAGAAATCAGTGTAATTATGTTTTAACTAAGATCCAAAATGAAACCAGGACAGGAATAACACCAGGGCAGCAGAGGGCAGGATAGGCCGGTTAGTGTCAGGTCCTCTTTCAGTGGAAATTGGGATGTAACTTCAAGAACCATCGGTAGACCATCAAACTTAACATCTGTGATAAGACCACAGAGACTCATCATTGTGTGTGTGTGTGTGTGTGTGTGTGTGTGTCTACTGGTTTGTAGTATGGTAAAGCAATGTGAAATCAACGTACCTAATCACTTACTGAGCTGCCTCACCTAGAAGCTATTACACAGGTTATTGCTTGCTTGAGAGAAAGGTTCTGTCTGGACGAGTTAAATCAACCTGTTTACTGCACCTACTTGATCCCTGAAGTTAGAATCTAGAATAATTTTAGAATGTTACAATATTGTTTAATTTAAGCCTAATCAAAAGCTTTTGGACACAATTAAACCAGATAGTACCTTTTTTCAAACCAATGCATAGCAATCATAAAACAAATTAGAATGTTCCAGAGAATATGTATTTGAAGTAACAAAACATGAGCATTTATAAATAGCTTTCCCATAGACAAAATAATGTAATTATAATATTTATATTTACAACATCAGATCAGAAAAGTACAGAAGTGGAATGAAAAATAATTCCCTTTATGCTTGTAACAATATATCAAAGAGTCAGATACAAGTATGTTCCATTAGGCTCCTAAACTCCAGCCTTTATTCCAAGATTAAGTGAAATGGCTAGTCATTGTTTTGATACACATTTAAACTTTAGTAGTTATAGCACTTCAAAACGTTACCTAAAAATATCTCAAATAATCTCAGTGGTGAACAATTAAGTAAAAAATTTGAAATCAATAAAAAAACATCAGTGACATTTTTAAAATTATTTTGTAACCTAACTTTTGCTCTATTCATCAAAAAACAATTAAACATTTTGAAGAACAATAACAAGAAATGTTATCAATGTTTGTATGGGAAAACTGAGTGGTTGAATTTCCCAATTCATTGAGCGGGTAGTGGGTGAACCCTCTACATAGGAAAACAAGTGGTGCGAAACAGAAGTAAAACAGGGAAGGCCTTACTGAATTTGTCTACAAGGAAACACTTGCATTATTTACAAAACTTTTTTCCCTCACTTCTTTCCCTTCAACTTCAGAACGCCTCAAGCATCATGCTCTTTAGTTTTTCCAGGTCAGCAGATTCAGGCAATGTAAATCTTCTGCTAAAACACTGCATTTCTATCTTCCCCGACTGCATTGCCAATGCTATTCCTGATGTGTTCTGCTTTGAAGGATCACCAAAGACAGCCATGGCTGTTACTCTGAAGAGAAAGAAACAAAGATTAACCATCCATCATGAATCGATTGTTAAAAATAAGTGTGCTTTAAACCACTAACTCTTTACAGATCTGTGCACCAAGCTGTTAGTTCTGCAGTATTTACAAATGAGACCCGCAGAAAGTTTGCACTTTGCATTTTACATTACCAAAATGTTTACACAGAAATACTCAG
This sequence comes from Esox niger, assembly GCA_016801105.1. Lineage (NCBI taxonomy): Eukaryota > Metazoa > Chordata > Actinopteri > Esociformes > Esocidae > Esox > Esox niger. The sequence goes on along the minus strand of JACXGJ010001454.1, from coordinate 45,485 downwards.
CACAGCCAGGACCACATTTTTAAAGGCGAGTCATTCGCTTTTACCTGTCGCCATGAATTCTTTCAGTAATGACAGGCTCAAAGTCGTTTTCTAGCAGGTCCCAGATGTGTAGGCAGGAGGCGGCATCCAGAACACAGAAGACCGCTGGCCTGGTCTGGGCCCATTGTACAGACACCACCGGCTGCCCTGCAGTACCACTGCTCCACTCCATCAGAGGATGCTCATTCAGCACTGTGTGCAGTCTGACACTACCGTCCCCACAACCCACCTGGAGCACCGAGACACACACAGGCACAGTTCACAGGTAAACCTTCACACGCACAGTTCACAGGTAAACCTTCACACGCACAGTTCACATGTAAACCTTCACACGCACAGTTCACAGGTAAACCTTCACATGCACAGTTCACAGGTAAACCTTCACACGCAGAGTTCACAGGTAAACCTTCACACGCACAGTTCACAGGTAAACCTTCACACGCAGAGTTCACAGGTAAAACTTCACACGCACAGTTCACAGGTAAACCTTCACACGCACAGTTCACAGGTAAACCTTCACACGCACAGTTCACAGGTAAACCTTCACACGCACAGTTCACAGGTAAACCTTAAAACGCACTTCCAAACACACTAGCACATAAACAACTCATTAATGCGCTCAGGTGCACGGATCCACATGAGGGCAGATCTCACCAGGAAAATGGGTTCTCCGAAGGGAGAGAAGTCGATGGAGGTGACAGTAACAGGTCTGAATCCAACCACCTGAGGCTTGTAGAACTTTGGAGTAGTCTTTAAGCCATGGCTGGTTTTATGATTCACAAGACCCTATCAAGAACAACATACACTGCAGATTACATATCCTTTGACACAATACGGATTCAGATTATTTCCACATTAACCCGGAGAAAAGGGAGGGATGAGTCACAACTGGGAGGGATGAGTCACCTAATAATGCCCTCCAAGATTTTTAGCACCCAGGTTACATTTGGACAAGAGGATGTGTAAAATAGTGTTTGATCTTAAAATCAAAATCTGATATTAATTTAACCTTTCATTTAGTTAAAATTGTTAAAAGAAAAAGTTATCAAGAAATTCAAAATTCAGTCTCATTTCATTTTGTGTACCCTCTGGCCTTTCCTATGTTGATACATGACTGTGAGTATAGCCCCTGTCAACACATATTTATACCCCATGAAACAGAATGTCATGGATTACCCATTGTTCCCAAAGACTCAGATTAACATTAAAAAGTAAAATCTTCATCGGAATATACATCAATTCGATTTTGTTCTAAAGGTTCAGATAATAATATAATAATTATTTCTTGATTTTTTTTCTTTTAACAATTTTCAGTCAATGAACTATTAGGTTCATATGAAATTTTGAGCACAAGATCAAGCTAATAAACACCATATTTACCTGGGGTGCCAATAATTCTGGAGGGCAATGGATTGACACATCTACATTCTTGGCATATTAAGGATGCTAAGCAAACATGACAGACATTCTCACCATATTTGTGCCTATAAAAAAATGGTTGGAATCAGAAGGCAGAAGTTTTAACAGCTGAGTCTGCAATGGAGTTTTCTTAGGGTCTCGTGACGATGATCTGAATAGGGAAATAAATACATTTTACAGTGATTTAGCACTATTATTCAGACTTTTTTTTACTAAATGGTAATGGAAATGTTACTGTTAGATCTTTTATAGAAATGTAAGATGAAAGTTGCTCTCTATCAATTGATGTAAATATATCCTGTCTTCATTCCAGTACATCCACTGGATAGCAGTAACCGATCACATTACGTATCTTGGCAACTTTAAACCAGCTGCATCTGGTTTGAGTACTTAGTCACTGTTTCAAAATGGCTGAATGGATTTTCAAGCCTGACATGTAAAAATTACCCCAACAATTATCCACTGCTAGCAGTAAGATTTTAGCTAAATTGCTTAGACAAGCCCTGTTACTTTTAAATGACATATTCTGAAAAATTGACCCTATCTACTGTTACAATTGAGACAGACTGGAGCATGACACCACCAGCATGTTAACAGACACATATTTGATCACAACCTCAGTCTAGTCAGCACATAAAAACTGTCTACGTGACACGTAAAGCAAGCTTGAATATCCAGCAGCTGTGTTCTGCAAGGGACACATTTTGGGTATTTTTGGCCTGCAGACTGGCAGTGATGAATGTCGGTTAGATATAGTACATATCAGTCTCACCTCTCGCTCATGGTGAGGACTGTGGAACTGTGGAGCAGTTTCACTTTGCCCCCAGGCCGGAGCCCTGCAAGAGACAGAGCCAGGGTCAACTTTGTGACAGAAACAATAAACGATTACAAAAGTCGCTGAGGAAACCCACCCAGGTCTGTCTGCGAGCCAGCGTTGTTTGCTTTGGGGAGCTCCAGTACTACCTGTGGGGCGGAAATGGTAACAGTAGTAGACAATCACAGGGTTGACCATCACCAGACATACCATAGAACCAATGCAATGTGCTTTACACATAAAAATATATAAAAAGGCAATAGAATATAAACAGAAAAACACAATGAGAGTTGTTACAATTCTCTAACCACCCTCAAGGGGGAATCTCCACCCCGGTATCTCAATCCTCATGCTCCAAGGCTTGGATGAACCTGTCAGTCCCTTTGTGAGATGTCTGTATCGGTCTGTGAACCGATACGTTACCTGGCTGTCTCCAGGGGGACATTTATGCCATTTCTGTACATGCATTATATATTCATCGGCGATGAATTACAGATCCCAAAACTGTTATTTCCCCACACCGGTAACTCAATCCTTGTGCTCCAGCGCTTGCATGAACTCATCAGTCCTTTTGTGAGATAATACCCTGCATCAATGTCTAAATTACAACAGCAGCACCAGAACAATCATTATCCCTCATCAGCAGATTGTAACATTTACAAAGAGGTTATTCCACTGATAGCACCATGACTTGCATTACAGAATAATCATAAGGAAAAATCACTGGTAAAATGTAGAAAAATAAATTAGAAACAGCATAAAAATGAAATAAAAACAGAACTGGTAGATCCTGAATTCATGGATCTACTAAGAGCCCTGCTCGATTTATATTCTTCAAACATATCAGAAATGTATTCGGGGCCAGAATCACTGTGATTAATAGACTAAAAACACCACTTTAAAGTCTATTCTGCAACTGACTTGAAACGAGTGCAAGAACCGGCGTGATGTGCTGTTCTCTTGGTCCTCCTTAACATTCTAGCAGCAGCATTCTGAATGAGCAGTAGCTGTATTACAGTATTTTTGGGGGTCCAGTTAAATGGCCATTACAGTAGTTGACCCTACTAGAGATAAAAGCATGGATGAGCTTCTCTTGGTCTTTTTGGGACACAAACCCATGATTCTTAAGACGATAGAATGCTGTTTTGGTGACCGCTTTGATATGACTGGTGAATGTGAGATCTGAGTTTATCAGAGCTCCATGATTAAGGACCAATTCAAGGTAGAAAAGAGCTTGAGCACTCAACCAAAAAGGCAAGAACTCCTGTATTTTTCTCAGCGTTAGTCCGTTGTTAAGGAGGAGCATGAAGTCTACTGATATGTCGATGAGAGGTCGGTGACAGCTGTATGGTAATGGTTAACAGAACAATGGATCTCAGAAGAAACAAAGACTCTTTGCCTTCTGTGCTTAGTGCAAGAAATTCTTAATGAGTCCTTTGGGAGGTTTTTCCTGGCTTGTATTGGTATGCATGTATTTTTTCACCTTTATGTAACCAGGTAAATTCTCATTCGCAATGGACGACCTGCCCTACCGGCACAATGACTGCAAGACACCACACAGTTACACAAAAAAAATTGTACAAAAGAATGACTGTAAATTTGTTTTTCGATTTTTGTTTTTGAGCACCGCTCCTGCTTTCTTTGTCTGCTGTAGAGCGGAGGCCTTTGTTAGCCAGTTTTATTGTACAGACAGTAATAGCACTGTCAGACAAGTATTGGACAGCATTGTGAACTACAAGATAGACATACCCATGTATTCAGAACCCCATTTTCATCCAGAGAAACCAACTGGAATGACAATCCCGATGATTCTGTGTGAAATGAAAGATTTTAGATGCAAGCAAACCATTACAAATGTCACTATAAATGTGTTTCTCATAGACAACTGTCTCTCCTTACTCCCAAAGTGTGCACTTCTCTACTTCCCTACACAGACTGACTGTAATGTGAATAATAATAACCACTAGCAAGGGCCTACGTGAATCTTTTACATTTGTAGAAAAGCTACTGTAGGAGAAACAGAGAATATATGGACCCACACGAAGATAACCGGCGTAGTACCTTGATCCGAGGCAAACAGGGACAGGTCCGGTCTCAGGCCTTCACCCATGGTGACGGGGATGGCCTCCACGGAGATCACTGGGGACATGTGGCCTGATGCTGCCAGCACGGCATCTAATGCCATGGGGAAAAAGCAAGGGACCGACACATATTACTCAACCTATTTAAAAACAGGCAGCTAGATTCCTGGAAACGATAAGTGGAAAAATACAGCAAACTCCAAAAGACATTGGTATCCTAAAATGGAAGGGGGGCGTATGTACAAAATGTTCTGTCATTTCTAAATGGTTCATTAGATATGGATTCAAATACCCATATATTATAGCTGCCAGACGGTATTTTAAATCCATAGTAATTGTATCATTTAAATTCTGAATCGCTGTGTCTCTTTCCGTTCAGGAAGATAATCTTTAATTACATATATAATAGCACATTCTGCATTTTAAGACAAAATATTAACTTAACCTCCATACACCATTAGGCACACTTTTATCAAACCAAAAAACATAACTAATGTGAAACAATTTCAGAAGTGAAGCCAGAGTAGAAATGCTTTGATTGCTGACCAGTAGAGAAAGTTGGGTGGCGGAGAGTCCAGTCGTTCTCTCCAATCCTTAAAGTGTAATGGGCACTGGCTTGCTCCCTGAGGTCCCAGATGACGACAGAACCCACGGACGTGCCGGCAAACACTAGTGTAGCTTTACCAGGGCTGAAACAGCAGCAATTCACCTGCAGGGTAACATTGCAGTCTTGTTTCATCTAATGCTGATGCCATTGAGAAACACACAAATGGTAGCCATAACAAACACATATCCACATAGAGCACATAATAACCTAAATACCAGGATCAAATGCTCTGTAGTTGGGTTGCAAAGTAAGATTCCCAAAAGCACAGTGGCAATGATAGTGACTCTTACTAAGTCGGTTACATAGAACCATCAGGAATTATTGTTGCGGATTTCTGCTTATTCCGGCAATATCCCATGTGGGACTTGAAAACCTGGGAATTGCGGAGAAATTCTCACACTTTTGGAACCCCTTCTAACACTAGGCTCAGAGCTGCTGTGATTTCACGGTTACCTCAGACTCGTAGACAAGGATCTTCTGCGGCCGGGAGGGCTCCCAGATGTTCCAGACGCAGATGATGGTCTTGCCATCGAGGCGCACGGCGCTGGGCTCTGCTGACGGGCCGTGAACAGACAGCATGGTCTGCCTCTGCACCTGGGAGAAGTGAACCAGGCTGACCGGATGCCCTGTAGGCAGGGATAACAACAGCATAAACAAACAAGCACACACAGAGTATAGCAAAAAACTGCATTGGCTGTCAAGAGCGCTGCCTTTGGGAATGCTGGGTTCTGCGCTGCGACGTCAGCTCGGTGAAATAGCTGAACGACAGTGGGTGGACAATGGGATTGGGCTTGAGGTGTAAGGTAACATACCGGATAGAAATGGAAGGTTGGTGTTGAGTGGCAAACAGCCATCGCTGAAAGAGAGTGTGTCCGCCTGAGTCTTCAGCCTCTTCAGCGACTGCTTTTCGGCCCGGTCTTCCTCCAACAGTACCGCCACCACCTAATTACACACGAAATTAGGTGGTAATGGCGAGAAGTCGTGAAAAATCGGCATTACGGCAGCGACCGAATGTTTACTTTGATGGGCCAAATTGGCATTATACCTGCGAGGCTGAGCAGAGAAATTTTGCAAGGCGCTGCGAATCGATGTTCAGTTTGGGCCCGGATTCGTCAGACGCCTCGAGAGAGCGGGTAGGACCTGTTGCAATGTGGGGGAAAAGCATGTTCTAGATAGCACCATGTTGTCTGCATAGTACACTACTTCAGGGCAGGCCTGGGGTGTTCTGCTGCCCTAGGCAAGACAGAAGAATGCCCCCCCCAACACACATCTCACAAGAGTATACCCCTCACATTTTTGTAAATATTTGATTATATCATTTCATGTGACAAAACTGAAGAAATGACACTTTGCTACAATGTAAAGTAGTGAGTGTACAGCTTGTATAACAGTGCAAAATTGCTGTCCCCTCAAAATCGCACCACACACAGCCATTAATGTCAAAACAGCGGGCAACTAAATTTAGTGAACTGTAGCTGCCCAGTGTCGGGAGCACTCATGCAGACCCAGACCATGACACTCCCACCACCATGCTTGACTGTAGGGAAGACACACTTGTCTTTGTACTCCTCACCTGGTTGCCGCCACACACGATTGACACCATCTGAACCAAATAAGTTTACCTTGGTCTCATCACACTACAGGACATGGTTCCAGTAATCCATGTCCTTAGTCTGCTTGTCTTCAGCAAACTGTTTGCGGGCTTTCTTGTTCATCATTTTTAGAAGACGCTTTCTTCTGGGACGACAGCCATGCAGACCAATTTGATGCAGTGTGCGGCATATGGTCTGAGCACTGACAGGCTGATCCCCACCCCTTCAACCTCAGCAGCAATGCTGGCAGCACTCATATGTCTATTTCCCAAAGACAACCTCTGGATATGATGCTGTGCACTCTGCTCCTTTGGTCAATCATGGCGAGGCCTGTTCTGAGTGGAACCTGTCCTGTTAAACCGCTGTATGATCTTGGCCACCGTGCTGAAGCTCAGTTTCAGGGTCTAGGCAATCTTCTTATAGCCTAGACCATCTTTATGTAGAGCAACAATTCTTCTTTTCAGATGCTCAGATAGTTCTTTGCCATGAGGTGTCATGTTTAACTTCTAGCGACCAGTATGAGGGAGTGTGAGAGCGAACACACCTGCTCCCCATTCACCCCTGAGACCTTGTAACACTAATGAGTCACATGACACCGGGGAGAGAGAATGGCTTTTGGGGCCCAATTTGGACATTTTCTCTTAGAGGTGTACTCACATTTGTTGCCAGCGGTTTAGACATTTATGGCTGTGTGTTGAGTTATTTTGAGGGGACAGCGAATGTATGAATTTAAGCATCAAGCATGGCACTTTCAAATGCTCCCTTGGCACACAGAGAGAGGCTCTACCACAGGAAAATGGAAGCTTCAGCTGCTGGCTACTCATCCGTTGTCTAACCCAACAGAAGTGCTTCCTTAAAAGCTTCCGGGGTTTAAAGAAACCTTTTCTCTTTTCAGACAGAGAAAAGCTCAATTAATAGGGACAGAATAGCAAAGTCGTTTCTTTTTATCTCCTCGAATATAATAGGCTGCAGCTAGGCTTCAGCCAATCACAGAGAAGAATCAATATCCCCATATGCATCAGTCACGTCTTCCGCTGGCATTTTAGAGCTTGTTAGATATCCCTTTTGCCCTTTTCTTTAACAAAGGGAATGTGGTACCCTCACTCAGTTGAAGCGCTGGTTTTAACCAAACACACCAAGCCCTTTCCAGGCACAAAGGTTTTTAATCAGTGCATCAGACGGTTTTGGAGTGTTTGGCTATGCCGACCTCTATGGACAGCATCATTGTGTCTGCCAAACAGGTAGGCATACCATTAATTATTTTGGAACAGGAAGCAATAGGCTACAGTTATGTATGTAATTCTATGATTATTCTCATTAAAAAAAAATTGGTGCACGGTCACAAGGGTGCCGCCGATCAGGGGCACAGGAGGCAGCCAATTGTCAAAATGCCGCCTTTAATTCAAGTGCCACCATTGGTGGAGACTGAAACTGATGTGGCTGCCGAATGTTGCCTAACGGGGGGGCGTCGCTGCACCACTTTATCTGATAGTAGTTGTGCTCTGTAAAAAGGGGTTGTTCACAAACCTTTGTTGAAGTACAATATCCGTAATTGATTATCTGGCATTAAAATCCCTTATTTGTGTACTGGTAATTTTTAGTACTTGTATGTATTTTTTTAAACCAGAAATTCCATTAAATTGTATCCAAAAACCCTTGAGAATATGCAAATAATGGAAAAGAAAAACTAAATATATATTATTTAACAGAATAAAAACATGCAATGACTAGAATGTCTGTCACACCGCATTAGTTTTTCCAGTAAGTCATTGCATTTTTTAAATAATGAATATTTAGACTACCTCTAACATTCATATCCTACACCAAACAGCAAGAGACATCAAGAGTTTTAGTAGACTGCTAATAAGTAAAACAATTACAGAAATGCATGCAACTGGGTCTGACAGTGTCATTACAAGACCGACGATCGTGTCCGTTTCCTCACCTCCACAGACTACGTTCCAATCCGCAGGATGCTGGGTCCACATCTCGCTCGTCTCGATCTCTTCCGTTTGAATATCTCGGTCGGCGTTGTCCTCATTGCACTGAACGTAAGCCTGGGAAGTGAGCGTGCTTCGTTTTTAACCATCTCACCATATATCAACGGATAGAAGTATGAAAGCCGACTGCTGACATTATGTAAGAAGCAGACATGCGTTCAAATGCCATACCTTTTACTGTTGTGTTTACAATATTTGAACATATATAATCTATTTTTTCTTCATGATTGGTAACCACAACTAAACCCAGAAACATTATTTGAAATTATTCAAAATGTGATTTGAACCCACGTGTGTTAACCTCTGACAAACCTGTTTAGTGTTTGTTGTTCCAAACCTTTTGATGTACATGTCATATTCATTGACAGGGGGCAGGTCCAGGAGGGAAAATGTGACAGATACATCCAGGTCGATCAGACGAAGCAGCTCAGTACTGCGTTTCCTGGGGCGGGGCCAAATCACACAAAGGATGAAATGTCATAGTAGCGTAACAATCATTTGAATTATTACACTAGTCATGCTGAAAAGAAAACCTAAAAAAGAGTACAAACAATAAAAATTATAAGGGAGTAACAGAAAACACAGAGGATGAAATGTCACATGGAAGAAACAGAAAACACAGAGGATGAAATGTAATAAGGGAGTAACAGAAAACACAGAGGATGAAATGTCACACGGGAGAAACAGAAAACACAGAGGATGAAATGTAATAAGGGAGTAACAGAAAACACAGAGGATGAAATGTTACACGGGAGAAACAGAAAACACAGAGGATGAAATGTCATAAGGGGGTAACAGAAAACACAGAGGATGAAATGTCATAAAGGAGTAACAGAAAACACAGAGGATGAAATGTCACACGGGAGAAACAGAAAACACAGAGGATGAAATGTCATAAGGGGGTAACAGAAAACACAGAGGATGAAATGTCATAGGAGAGTAACAGAAAATAAATAAGATGAAATGTCATAAGGGAGTAACAGAAAACACAGAGGATGAAATGTCATAGGAGAGTAACACAAGTTGAACACAGCAGCTACTCTACTATCCAAACAAGGTTTACAAACAAAGCAAATTCAACAAAGATAATGCACATGTCGAACAAAACACTTTGATCTACTTCCACTGTCCTCCAACAGCTGGTCATTTTCGTCAGGTTTATTCACAGGGTTTTAAATACTGCTTCTAATTCAGTCAGATCTAGCTGGATTCCCCTACACTTAAACACTTATGACACTTGTCTAGTTCCAGTCCACTTACTTCAGTTTGGTGGCAACCATGTCGCTGAGCTCACGATGCTTAGCAGCCACAAAGTTTATGAACCTTCCGTGCTGCTGTAAACCTTTACCTGGAGGCATGTCTGAATCTATGGACAACAATCATTTGAATGATTACACTGGTCATTCTGAAAAGAAAACCTAAAAAAGATTACAAACAATAAAAATGATCTTGTCTTTCTAGGGTTATATGAACAAAAACATGGAGTCACCAAGAATTAGAAAAAATAAATGCTTTTGTTTTTTGTTCTGAAATGTTTTGATACCCTGGGGGCTATAGGACCTGCTGGCTGTTGAGAACTATACCTTGTGAAGTTCTGGGTGTGTCATCCCTCCCTGTGCTTAGTCTGGGGTAGGCAGAGCCCACTCTCCTGTTCTCTTCATCCATGGCTCTCTGAATGGCCTCGACTTCCTTTTTCCTCTGTGACATAATGTCCTCCCTCTCATGTCTCTCTCCATCACTGGTAATCTGCTTGTTGTCCTCACCTTCACTCTCATCCTCTTGCTCAAAATCCTCCTCATAGTCCTTTGGAAATAAAAAACTTGTTATAAATTAGAATGTTGCAGTAACGTTATAATTACACTAGCGATTACATTGTCTTATCCATTACTTGAGAAAGTGCAAAGATGAGCCATGTTTTAGCTAATTGCGATGGTGCTTGTCACTGCCTGAACACATTTAAAACACTCACCATTTTCTGGAAAAGCAATCCGTTTAGAGCATGCAAGAAATAAAATGAAACACAACCAAAAAGTAAACACAACTGAGTTGCTGGGAATGTTGACATTCGACAGCCATTGGCTGGTCTTACCTCAAAGTCCTCTTCGTAGTCCTGAGCTCCATCGTAGACGTGGTCCTCAGGCACAGCTTCCTCGATTTCCACCTGGGGAAGCAGTTCATTTCAGTTGTGCTCAATAAGGTGAAGTAGTTTATTTGTCAGTTGAGGTCTGTAGCATATATGCATTTAGCAGCAGTTACTTCATGCAAAACTGTTCAGTTCAATGTTTTCTACACCGCGGGACCGTTCGTACTGAACCCCAGGCTACCCCAAAACGATGCTTAGGCTATTCAACAGCCTTTAAGAGGAAGACTGGCCACATTTTGGGAGTGAAATCAGAAAAACATGTTAAGTGCATCATACATAATCACCCGGGTAACCGTAGTTACTCTGTTAGTTACTCTGGCAAGTACAATACAGTGTCCATTTATACAAATGCTGAACAAATACGTGGGATGCATATTGATGGACAAAGAATATTTACAGAAAATGAGAGTCCATGTGAATGTTACCCGTCAACAAACAGGAGCTAATGTAAAGGCAAGCAAAGCAATGAAGATACTGGGAAGTCGATTTACTTTCCCAGTAAAAAGACAAATATATCAGAAACAATTGATGCACAATTAACACAAAAAATTGAAAACGCTTCTATCCTTACAGACGTCAGATAAGTCAGCCCAGTCAATGCTCTTGGTCTAATTGAGTACAAAGCAAAAATGATCCAAAATAAGTAGCCATGCTTTGTAACTCTATTGAGGGCAGACAAATACGGACATGCGAAAAGCCCCATGCTCAAAAAAGGTCTTACGAGCTCCTCTGTTTCACATAACGGTCTCTGACCAGATCTCCACACTGACTTCGTCCCTAATTCCTTGGGAAAGAGGAAAACAGAACGATGAAACCCCATACGAGGAACCTCCACTTAATACGGTCGTCGTAGTAGTAGTCCTCCTTCCCTCTCCTAGTCCTCTTTTTATGTGGGATTGAGTTGTGAGATGCTCAATGCACTTTGGATAAACTTTTGACTTAGGAGTGATCCTAACCTCTGGGTTTGCTGATTCCCTGTTTCCCTTGTGAACTCTGACGTCTGAGGAGGATGGCCTCTTGGTGTCGGTCCGTTTCGCGGGATCCCTCTCCGGGCCTGCCCCTTCTCTGCGTCTCCCCTCTCTGTGTTTATCCCTCTCCCTCTCTCGGTCCGCCCTCCTCCGTTCCCTGTGCGCTCGCTCAAGCTCCGCCTCTCTAGATTCACCCTCGTGTCTCTGGCTTTCACCTGAATCCTGTATAGAAGACAGACACAATGACTGGAGCCAGGATACAGGGTAAACTTGACATGCTGATCCAGGGTCAGTTTTGCTCTTCCACTGAATAATTCAGGTTAGGATTAGGGTGAAAGAAGCTGGTTTTAGAAAACTTCAGCCCAGAGTGTGAGTCATTCTTTGTTGGAGGCGTTACCTCACATTTAGTTATGGGAATAAAGCATGTACAGTTAGACAACTACATCACATAATAAATTTAGGAAGGGTTTTATCCAAAGCAACCTGCAGCCATGCGTATGTGGATTTTATGTGTGGGTGAATGCACCATGGTGTCTCAGCTGCTCCATACATGACCAGCACAATCAAACATCTACTCGGGCAAAACTGAAGGTGCTTACATGGTGGCCTCTCTGTTTGTGTATCGTTTCTCTCTCCTTTTCTTTTCGATGTTGCTCACTGTATTCTAAAATCAAATAAAGGAATTAAAACATTTAACAACATTTTGCGGTCAGGTAACGTGTCGATATATTTGTCAGCTGGATAACTTTACCTCTGTCCCCCTTCTGTTCGGACTGCTCTCTTTCCTTGGGCCTTTGTTTCCGTTCCTTGTCCCTCCGCTTCTCGTGTGCACCATCTCTGTAGTGTTCGCTCTCTTTCAGATAGTCCCTCTCCATGTGTCTGGCTCTCCTCTCTGGATCATGGTCTTTTCTTCTCCGACTCACCCTGCTTTCCTCACCTCGCTGTCTATCTTTCTCAGGCCTTCGCTCCTGGACTCTCTCATCTGCCTCTCTCTCTTTCTCCCTTTCCCTGTCTCTTTCATTTGTTTCTCTTGCCATCTTTTCCCTCTCCCTTGCCCTCTCCTTTTCCTTTTCTCTTTCCTTCACTCTCTCCCTGATTTCTGTTTCTTCTCTGTCACGTCTTTTATCGAGCCTGTCCTTGTCCCTGTCCCTTTCTCGGTACTTTTCATTGTCCTTGTCTTTGACCCTGTCCTGATCCTTTCTCCTGTCTTTCTCTCTATCCTCCCTTAATCCTGTTCGGTCCCTTGAGTCGTCTTTTCTTCTGTCTTGATGTCTTTCTCTCTCTACATCTCTGGGTTTGGTTCTCTCTCGGGTGCTGTCTCTGTGTCTGGGATTCTCACTCTCCTTTCTGGCAGTGCTCTCTGGGTCTCTGCGGCGTCTTTCCCCAGACTCACCAGACCTGTATCTTCTCTCATATTCAGCTCCCTTCTTGCCAGAGTCGTCATCCTGTCCTCCAGCCTTATAGCCAGACACATTATTCATTAGACCGGATATAGTCAGGATAAGATGATCTTAAACATTTTAGGTACATATGTCTAAACATACCTTTAAGTGCCTTCTAAGATCATCTGATTTCCATGTATCTTCCTTCGTAATTTTCTTAATGAATAGATAGGTGCGTTATTCATATTGTCGACAACATACAGCAAAAACCAAAACTGACTTATGTTACTATGGATCGGTGCATATAACCTAATAACTGCTAGCTCTGGCTAGTTTTCAAGTGAACGATAACAAGACAACTAATTAGTCTCACATATTGTATGTAAACATCTGTTTTCGGGAGCTCATAAAACAGAACAGATTTTCTCAGGTTCCATCCAAATTGTCCGTTCGAAAAAGTTTGCTACAGTAGTTTTCAAGCATAGTAGTACGATATCAATAGCTAGCAAGCTGGAGCTGTTCAGCTAGCCTTCCTAATATGCATGTGCCAAGCATTTAGCTATTTGTGCAAAACTATTGTGTATCGATTCATTTTACCTTCTCTGAATGCATATTATCGCTTGTTTCTTCCTCATATTATTCGACTGATAACAGAAATATATCTTACGAAGTTGTGTTGACATTATTCAGCGCCATGACACCAGATTTCGACTGCGCAAGCGCACATGACTGAAACTAAGGTAAAGGCGTCGTGTTCGCTTAACGACAGGATTTTTAATCGATTGACTATGAATATCTGCAAGCAAGGAATAATCACCATGGATACACAGCCCAGATGTATCACTAGCATATCAATCTATTAATTATGGTATAAAAAACTATTAGTATTAGTATCGAATATAAATAATAACAGCCTAAATACATGTTAACCATTAAGCTGTATACTGGTGCTTACAACAATGAGTAGCCTATTGCTATACCCTGGGGTCGGAGGGCATTACGGAGAAGTAGGCCTACATTTATAAACTCATATCAGTGTCTCTGGATACGGCTAAATTACCTACATCTCCATTACCTATTTAAAATCGTAATTACATTGTAAAAGTACGTTACATGTGGGTTACCTTTTCTGTTTCTGCTTTATAATTTTTTCTTTATGTAATTGGCATGCATGGAATTGTGTTGTTAATAAAGCGCAACAACATCAAGACAATGTATTTGTTCGCAATGTTTTGAAATAGGCGACATGACGTAAAATGACGCTGATGATGAATGTTAGTTGTAGGCTAAATTGTGGTTATTAAAACTTTAAAAGCTAAAATTGATTATAACGGCAAAAAACGCAGAATGCAGTTCATGAAATATGTACAGTGGTCGTCCATAGCCTACATGATCTTGCTTTTACCGCTTGTGGGCACCGGGTGGCGATTAAGTCTATCACAATGAGCTATGACCTACAGTTCCCTGAAGGAGAGAAGACGGAACAGGAATGCGCCCTGGGAGAAGACACGCTTTCATAATGTAAAACTGCAGTCTGTAGTAGGTTATGGCAAGTGGACTACACGAACTCAACGCAGCGTGATATTGTTTGTTGTTGAAAGGGAGAATAGAACGATGACGGAGTGTGATGTTTTCTCAGACTTCAGTGAAACGTAGAAATAAAAGTACATTTCCACTTTTTCGAGGGGAAATGGGCTTGGAGGACAAGGAACTAACGTGAGCGCAATCTTGGGTTGATTTCGAGATGGTATGTGCGCGCTCCTCGCTGGAGGGACATTAGTGTCAGTCTTAACGGAATAGAAGCCCCTATTCTTCGGGTCTATACTCAAAACCCTATTGACACTGGATGCAAGGCACTAATGTCAAAAGACAGTATGACGGCTGTACAAGGTGTCCATGCACACAATGGGAGTTCTGCTGGATCAAAGGAAAATGGACAAAATGCCCAGAACCCTGCTCACATCGAGCCCCATACAAACGTAGTGCAATCCGCAGACATCAATGATGATACGTCTGGGTCTTCCGCGCGTGACCTAACTCAGACTTGGATTCAGTTTATAAAGACATTTGTGTTCATTTTCCCAATTTATGTTTTGGGATATTTTGAATTCAGTTTCAGCTGGCTTTTAATAGGACTTGTGATAATATGCTGGTGGCGGAGAAACACGGGAGGAAAGACCACAAGACTTTACCGAGCTTTGGCATTTTTTGAAGAAGAGGAAAGAAGTGTGAAACAAAGTCTGTCAACTTCTGATTTACCATCATGGGTAAGATCAAAATATGCCTTAAAGGCACCTTTGTAATTTCCTGAAATCACACAGGATAATCTTTCTAGCAGCCGGATTGTCTTTTTTAGCATACAAAGAAGTGTAGTAGTGATATTATATTATACATTATATATATTAAACAATTGAGCATATTTTTTCCATTGGTCAAATTAGCCTATGGTGTACAGAATCAGACTGAGTTTCTAGGAAAACCATCAGAAGGCTGAACATAGTTGACCTATAATGCACTGATCACACAGCTGTCCTGAGCAGTGACATTGGACTAAGCCCGTCTAAAAGCAGCATGGTACAATGGCAAACGAGGCACGAGGTGGGAGGGACAAATGTCCAGCAGGCCCCATGGGGACCCTGTTATTTTAAGATACATTGCTCTGCCTCTGTTGTGTTAACTTAAAACACGCTGCATGCATATTTAAGCCAAGAAGATGCACCTTATCCACCCTAATTTATTATTATCGTGTTTACAGTTCTGCTTTGGATGCATTTGGCATGAATATAACTGTTTTTAGTGTCATAGACTGACTAGCACTGAGGTGTTAATAATTATAGGGCCAGAAACCCCAAATATCAATACAAGTTGAAAATAATAGCACCTTACACAACTAAATGTTAAGAGAGTATGATTTATTCATATTCTGCTAAAATTCTGTTGCTCAGTGAGTCCAATGCTTGGATAGTCTTACCTATCTCTTCTGCCCTTTCAGCTGACAAGGTGACTATAAAGGGGTTAGGGGATGAACTGGGGTGAAGACCAATTTATATTTTTTATCCTAAATGTTTGGCATTGTCACACTGTGTCATACCACTGGCTTCTCTCTTAAGTTACACTTACGAATTGGGCCCTGTAAAAAAGCTCTGCAGCATCTCTTCAAAGATTACTCTAAACTGAATTTTGAGTTACATTCAATGTCTACCTCATTGTCTGTCCACATGGGAAGTTGCATGTTCATACTTGCACCGCTAATAGATGGTTTGTACCATGGTCTAACCTGTGGAGACGCTTTAGTTGTCCAGTCAGGAGTCCCAGTGGCTGAGATAGATTTCTGCCAAACCAGCGTATATCATTAAGCCAGCAGCGGCACATCACCAGTAACAATGATTCAGTTAGTCATTTCATTCTAGTGTGTCTTTGTCAGACTGCACTAAGCACAACTCTGATCTTCTAAATTCTGCCTGCTCTTAGCTGGACTTGCTGCACTCCATTTAAAATGGCTTTTGCGCTGTTTTTGACAGGCTTTCACATGCTTTCCTCTGGCGCTGTAGAAGATACTGACGGATGGTGGTTAATTACATCAGGGTAACAGCATGGCACTTGCAACACCAGGGTTGTGGGTTTGATTCCCACAGGGGCCAGCAGGAACATTTAGCCACTTACAACTGTAGCTCTGGAAGAAAGCATATTATATGAACTTAGATGAAAATCAGTCTGGACACTTCAAGTTGGTCTGAAACACCCATATTGGGATTTTGTGAAAGAGGAAGTTTCAGAACCTTACTGCCTCTCTAAAATAACAAATATACAATATACTATAGGGTAATTTCATATACATGAAGCTAATACTTCCTTGCATCCCTGTCAAGGTAATGTATCTAACTAAACTTGCTTTCTGTATTGGAATCAAAATCCACAGTCCACAATCACCATGTTTGTTTACCAGTAAACCGTTTCATGTGCTTTGAGGTAGTAAAAAGAAAAAGCGATCATGTAAAACAGCCCTTTAAGACATCATATAATGTATAAGCATAACCATTTTGCCTGTATGTTTCTCCTTGAGACAAGCTGAGCAAGAAGAACCTTGAAGGCAGACAGAAATCCTGTGCTGTCATACATGAATAGTTACAGCCGACTGCTCCTGTTTGTTTTGGTTTGGCAGTAAATATGCTGTGAGTCATAGGCTACTGCTTATTACAGCCTACACTAAAGTAAGATCCTGCTTCTTATTCAGGCTCCCTAGTGACACAACAATCACAATTTCTAGTGTGCTGCTGTGCAAGAAAACAAGTACCTCCTTTTCCTGACAATCCCTTAGATTGAAAGGGATGCATGTATGTTCATTATAATGAAGTTTTATAAACCCCACATATGGGTTCATGATATGTTTAAAGTTAAGACCCAAGTTGTTTCTATTATGTGCTTGCAAGTATTTCCAGTTATATACCCATGGCCCCATTAGCTCTATTTAAATAGACAGACAGTACTGCGCATATTAAATCATTTCTCAATTTCTGTCTAGAGTTATGAAGAGCACTCTACACTTACACCGTCATTTGATATTACTCATCACGCATTCTTTGAGTAAATTATGTATGCTCAAGCCCCATCCGCTACCCGCTATTTTGTGAATTGGTTGCTTAACAGGGTGTCAATTTGAGTGCTCCTGATTGCATAACAGAGGCTTTAGCGGCTGGTAAAAAAACAGACCTGAATCTGTCAAACCTAGTGCGCTACTCTCGCTGTCTGACCGTACACGGCCTGCACTCCCCTACGCTGTCACACCGCTGGTTCAGCGCTTTTCTCAGCCGCATTATACAGCGTCCTGTAGCTGTCGGGGGCGTCGTCGTTCCCACCGCAACATCGCTGGAGCCTCTGCTCCCAAGGGTGCAGTACGCAAGACAGCACACTTCCGCCGTGTTGTTCGGAAAAGGCCGACTCTCAAAGAAGTTTAGTTTTTATGCTATGGCGAGTGCAGGCCCAAGAGAGCTCATGTTAGCTATTATTTCTCCTGTGTGCCCGCGCTCGTGTGTGGATGCAGTGTGTGATTTTTGATTTGAGTGGGCGGTGTGTATAAGCTCAGGCAAGGGCTCTCCTCTTCTCTCTTTCTCCCTCTCGTTCTTCCTCTGTGTGTGGCTTTGTGTGGTTGTGCAATATTCATAACCAGCTACAGTACTGACTTGTCTTTATAATAACCAGGGATGCTTCCCAAATGTCACGCATTCCCTAGAAAGTGCACAATACTATTGACCAGTTGTCGATTTGCCCTGGGCCATGTAGGGAATAGAGGGCCATTTGGGACATTGACCATGCTGCAGCCAGGCCACTGCTGAACCTATCTGCAGAAAATCACCTGACCAGCAGCCATTTCAATTTAAATAAGAAAATATAGTTGTTTAAAACATCAATTCAAACCCCTTCAAAATATTGTAGGTTTGTGCTACAGATCCCTGGGTGTGATTTAGAGTGTTGGAGCAAGAGAGACATTTGGAGCTACAAACAATCCAACAGAATCTTTGAAAAAGCTGAGACTACCCAGAAGACATGTAATCTTTAGCGCTCTGTGATGCTCAGCAGTCACTCAACATTAGTCAAAAGTAGTTCCCAGGACATGTTGACTATAAAACTGCAATCAAGCTCACATAGATTCTGTCCCAAACTCCCCACAGTTGGCACTGACTAGTTGAGTATTCATTTCAAACGGAGCAAACATATTCTGTAATTACTGGATTTCATTGGAGGCTTGGGTTCCGGGATTGACAGGTTGATGCAAAGTGTTTCTTGAAGATTAGCATATAACATTTTTTGTTAGCATATAACATTTTTTGAGCATTCAAACAGTAAATAACCCAAACCCATAATGTCTTATTTCCCTCCTTTCAGGTCAACTTCCCAGATGTTGAAAGAGTCGAGTGGCTGAACAAGGTATAATATCAGAGAAGGCAGTTTCCCCGTTTCAGTTGTATCCCGATGAAGAGCTACTTTCTCTGCTCGGTTTTGTGGTTTAGATTCTGCTTGTACATTATCTGTGTACTGCCCCTCATCCCTCCCTCACTGCAGCGCTGTTGCTATAGATATATACGCTGGGTTGGGCTACACACTGCGGTAGAGTGAACATACCTGCTTGATTTTCACAGCATGTCGGTAATGCCTGAGGCACAAAGTCGATAGCCCCCAGAGCCATTCCCCAATGGACCACCTGAGACCTGAAGTATTTATTGTTTACCCATCATTCCCATAATTGGACACAGAATGATTAAACTGCTATCAAGCAGTTGAGTTCAGTTTGGGTTGTGAATTTGTAGTGATGAAGTTGTTGAAATACTTTCACATCACTTTCAGGATGTTGTCTGACCAGTGTTCACAAGACCCCTGTCTTTTTCTGTAACGATTGAAAGGACAAGCGGATCTCAGAGCAGATCCCGATGATAAACAGTCAATTCAGTTAAATGATCTACTTCCATTTCTGTAATGACTTAACTGTGCACTAGTCAGAATGGGGTCCCTGTGCCAACTCACAGATCCATTTCTCCTCCACGCGGCCTACAGACTGTGAGACAGATGTGGCCATACATTTGCCAGTTTGTAGAGAAGCTGCTCCGTGAGACGATCGAGCCAGTCGTGAAGGGAGCCAACACCCACCTCAGCACCTTCTGCTTCAGCAAGATCGACATGGGGGACAAGGTAAACATACATCAACACTTATCAACAGGAGTTTGCCTCAGCCAGACCTGCACTCATTTTCTCTGTTAGGTAGTAGGTGGCTGTTTACTATATATAGTAGTTTTCATGGAGGGGTCACAGGATAGTGGTGGAGTTCATGTTGAGTGAAAAAGCTGCAGCGGTAGTGGCCTGCTCTGGATTTGATGATGTCATCTCTTTGCGTTTGTATTTAGCCTTTGAGGATCAACGGGGTCAAGGTTTACACGGAGAACGTGGACAAGCGTCAGATCGTCATGGACCTACAGATCAGGTGACCCTCACAAGCATGTGGCATTGGACAGATTTGGCTTGCTATAGAATTGAATGTGTGTTGTTTGATTTCCCTGAATTACCGTTTTTCTCTTTAATGACGTGTATACTTTAGTTTACTTCAAAATAAATAATGCTTTGAAAAATTTTATTTCAGTTTTGTTGGAAACACTGAAATTGATGTGGATGTCAAACGATACTACTGCAAAGCTGGTATTAAAAGCATACAGGTATTCTAGATATTCTGTTCTCCTCTCTGTAATGTCTTTCTCTGATTGTTGATTCAAATATTTGGCTCTGCAATATTTTTTGGGAGTTAACTGTCCTCAACTGACAATCTGCTCAGAAAAACCTGCTCAGGTTTTCAGTCAAGGACAGTTAATTCCAAACAGATATCGTGAATGCATATAACTGTGACTTCGTAGATATTTGCTTGCTAAAGTCTGTTGGGATAAAAGTGTCTGCAATATGGTATTTTATGCCAACAACTTTAGATCTGTTTTTAATTAAAAATATTGAATTGAAAGAATTTCACTGCGTGAACTGATGTGTGAAAGAAAATGAACAGGAGTACTTAACTAGTGTTTATCTGTCCTTGGCCATTGCATAGCAGCAGACTTGCAAAAGATTGTTTGTAGTTAGAGCAGTCAATCGCTCTCCTTAGAGACAAATAGCCATTAGAGCTCTTTGAGTTATTAAACATATTATACAGCACTGACTCACACTGGGGTGTTATTCTTTTGTTTGGATTTGTATTATTATAAAAGATAAATTCTGGGATTGAGGGAGAGAATAAACACTTAACTCTATTAAAACTGAGTTATTCACTCATGTTCATTAAAAATAAAGACTTGGGTTTGGCGTTGGATGGCTGGTTTGGCTCGTAGCTCGGTTTTTAAACGACCTGCTAGACTTGGAGAGATACGGTTAGCTTGATATCTGTGTAGGAAGTTGAGGATGACAAAGACCACATATGTTATGTCAGCCTGATAGTAATGGCCAGGGTCTGTCTTTGTAATGTCATGTGTCTGCTGTGGCTGTCCAGCCGTTAACTCTGGAATGTTCCCTTCAAGCTCATTAGCTGTGTCAAGGACCAACAGTGTCTGTTCTCTGATACTGAAAGCTCCTTTAATGATGTGCTGCATGTTTCAGTATCTCTGCCAGTGAATGTGTTTTCATGCTTTTTTTAATGCCTTTTTTTTTGGGCATTTCACAGCTTCATGGAGTGTTGAGGGTAGTCATGGAGCCGTTGCTAGGTGACATGCCACTGGTCGGAGCTCTCTCCCTGTTCTTCCTGAAGAAACCAGTGAGTCCTATCCCTGACGCGCACTTGACACATGCCTCCCGTGTTTTAACATTTCGATTTTAGGCCGCATCAGCTGCGGTTGTTCGACGGTGGCTAATTTAGAACCGTCTTCCTTTATCTGGCACTGTGCCTCCAGGGCCTCTGTTCTGCCTAAACATTTGGCCGATTTAAGTAAGATAGCAATCCCCAGCAGAGACACTGGTGCCTTAAATAGACACAGATCGAGCTAGTCCTACTTCGGTGGATTTCTTTGCAGGGGCTAGGGCAGCATCAGTGCAGACTGGAGAGATGGGAAGCGTGATGAGAGTGTGCAGTGAGGTTGTTAGACTGTGCATCGGTTTGTTTAGATGGCTGCACACCGTGTTGGAGTGCAATTAAACTGATCTCAGTGTAGACAACGGACTCTGCTTCAGCAAGCTCATGTCTCTGGCTTTGCACCCATTGTCTCACCTGCTGCCACCCAAATGCTGGGAAAACAGCAATGCGCCATTTATATGGGAAACTTTGGGGTAAAGCATTTGGATTCTTAAGATCCTTGGGTGGCCCGGTTCAGTGTAAGGATTAGGACTGAGTAAAATATTCTCTAGGATGCATCACAGTGAACAGGACACCACTCGCCTCCTTAAATGGTTTCATGTTGACTGCCAAATACAAGGGAAAACATTCTGAGACAACTAGCAGATAGGAGGATACCATATTAGGCAATGTCCTCCTCTGTGTTGCATTGCCCGAGAGATGTAACACAAACCCAGAGAACTGGAGGGAAAATGGCAGCCGAAGACATCGCAGGTTTAGCAATGAACAACTCCAAATCAAATGTTATATGGTATTGTGAAGCGAGCGTATGTAGTCTCTGGGGCGTACGTGGTCTCACTATTTGAGCTTATGTTTGGAGTTAAGAAAAACAAGGTACGCTGCAGAATAACTGCCACTGTACAACCCCCTGTAATGGTTTTCCTCCCCTTCGACAGTGGTGCATCCAACCCTTTTAGGGAGTTAGTGCCAGGGCAATAAACAAAAGGTACCGTCCATACATTGGTAAGTCAGGAAATGGCTAGTTTCTCAGCCTCGCAGTCAGCACTCCAGTCAGACCTCCTAAACACACCCCCATGTATGTGTAATCAGAGCCGTCCCTAGGCATACGCAACATAAGCGGTTGTGTAAGGCCCCCGGCTGCTAGGGGTCCCCAGACCACTAGGGCAGAGGGGGCACCAAAATTAAATTTAGCTTAGGGCCCCCAACCGGCTAGGGTCGGCACTGTGTGTAATGTACTGTAATCAGCACAGGATGTGGGCTGTTAAAACGCAGTTATATTGATTAGTCTGGACCAAGAGACACATCAAAGCTCTGACCTAAAGACAAAATAACTGTAGTAGTTAGAGTTGTCCGACTCAAAGACATTAACTGTCTCTGAATTGACTTTGCTGTCTCTCAGATTCAATTGAACTTCGACCAAGTACGAAAAGAGTATTTTACGATCTGTTCTAAGACACTGTGATAAAAATGTTATAACACTTTGATAAATGCGTATTTTTCACCACGGTAAGAGAAGTTCCATGGAGGAACAAAACAGCATCTAATCTTAATAGACATTGTTTGCATGTCAAATGGCCCCATATTCACGATGTAGTGTGCTATTGTTGAACAGGACCAAATGTTTGTCCAATCTGTGGCAGGTATCTCTGGTGTCAGTAAGCCATTTTGACTCACACTGTACAATCTAGGGAGTGTCCTCATGTCAACAGCAATGTAAAAGAGGCAGTGATAGGATTGTTTTAACCTGTACAGGGTAGCCTTTTGGAAGCAGGCTGATTGCTGCATTCACTGTATAGATGGCAAATAGTATCAATCTTAAAGCAAGCTACATTTGAAACATATTAAAAAGAGACATTTTTATAAACCCATCTCTTGGTAATCGAAAGAACCCAACAAACTTGGTCAAAATAACTCACAATGTGTTCTGTCCACGGTTGTTTTAAAGACCCACTTTTTTGAAGTGTACTGCGTTGTGACCAAAGCAATAAAAAAAATAATTGGGGACAAATTCTTGGATTTGTTTACAGTGTAAAATTGACAGATTTCAGAGGAGATCGGTTTTGTTTATCTGGATGCAATGCAATCAGCTTTCTTGGCATCTGTTTCAAATTTCTGCCATTGTCGTAAAGCTATCAGTTGTATTTAATCATCGAGAGTTTTGCGCTCGCACTTTTGTATAACAGAAGTTGCCCAACAATAAAGTGCTAGAATCAATGTAGATTGTCTTCTATCGCTTCAGTCTTTTGGAAAATGTCCTTTTGTGGAATTGTTGGTTTTATTACATGCGATTTGATTTAGATCTCTGGAAGAAAAAATAAAAGCACTTGTGTGTCTAATTAATCTTTCTTTGTAAACCATGTTGTTTTTATTGCAAGAAAGCTAAATCCTGTTTCTTTTCATTTAGCTTCTGGACATCAACTGGACAGGCCTCACCAATATATTAGACATTCCTGGACTCAAGTAAGTAAGCAGAGTGTCTTGTGTACTCTGTAGTGAGGTTCCCCTTTGGTGAAAATATAACTGACCTGAGATCAGCGCCTGGGGGCAGCTTCACTCTGTTTTATCAGGTTAAGATTGAATTACTTTGAGCTGTGATTATTACACCTGTTTTCCTCTTGGAGTTGGATGTGATTGGAGTGGTTTAACGGGGAAGACAGCCAGACATCGTCAGCTAGACGTCAGCTAGAGGGACCGTTCCGTATGGCTGTTAATGCTTTTTGGACCATTAAATGTGCAGCGCAATGTGGAACTGCCTTTAAGACCAAAAAGGCTCACACAGCTCAGAAAGCAGGACCATATTTGCAGTTGAATGCGCTGTAATTTTCATTTGGGCAACTCCTCTCTGACTTTGTAGAGATTTATAGTGTGTAAATTAGGCCATCCACCAACTCTCCTGGGTTCGCTAAAATACTCTGCATCTACACTCTGAAATGACAGGGTAATGGGCAGGAGACTTTCAGATTTCTTAGGGCTCGTTTTAATGAAAAAGCACATTTGATGGTCTGCTTATTAAGACTTGCTGTTGATATTTTGTTGTTTAATTGAATGGACATTACTGTAAGCAAGAGCAGGTGTACAATTGTCACCTCTCACGAGCAAATGAAAACACAGCAAGAAAATACAGGGGAATAAATTGTGTCTGAGTCCCGTACACCGATAGCAGCTGAAAAAACACAACTCACAATCATCGTAAAATTACCGTACATTTCCCTCTGCTGGTAAAGGGACTTGCTGATTAATATGTCCTAAAGCCATTAAGCAGATACAGCCAAGGTTCCTATTGCGTGTATGTATACATACATTGTAAGTCCATGTTTGTTTTAGTGGGGTTTGGATTACGCAGTGGAGTTTGGATTACAGTTGCCAAATAAAGTGGTCGTGATCTAAATTACTTTAAATTCTTAGTTTGTATATGAACATGAGTTGACGTTGGCCTATATGTTGTATTCATTCATGCAGTATTTCACAGTGGCCTAATGAAGATTTCATGACACAGCCGCTCCCCTCTTTCCGTCACGATACAGGTGTTGCCACATCCGCAGCTGTCTTTAGTGATGTAATGGATCTGGACAGCCAGTACACCCGGATCCGGTTCGCCGAGCCTCTTTGGCTCACATGCTTGGTTCATGGGATAAGCGGTGCGCGGGGGGGGGTTAGTATTTGTAGGATTTTATTAGGCTCCCCAATACCTTCTCCTGGGTCCAGATAGACCGTCGGCCGTGACATCATCCATGGATTCTGACATAATGTGTGGATGAGTCGGTGGGCAGGCCTGCCACATGGTGGGGGGAGGGGGGCCTCCAGCCACGCATGCCTCTGGGTCAGAGGAAGGTCTGGATAGGACCGGGTGGAAAGAGCAATGGACGCTCCCCACCACGGTGCGACAGACAGAGCCAGCTGCATGTCGAAGGATCCACTGCGTCAGTGAGCACAGAAATCTTTCTCTCTCAGCCCCCCTTCCCCCGTCTCTCACTTTCACTCTCAAATTCCATGGACGTTATAAAGCGCAGGTTGACGGCAGGCGCGTCGGGGTGTCGTTTCATTGTTGGGTTCTTCCCACTGCAAGGGCAGTGGAACAATGACAGCTGATAATGCATTAGGCTGTCTACACTGTGTTGTCTCTGTGTGTGTGTGTGTGTGTGTGTGTGATCCAAGTGATTGATCCCACACTGTTGAGGAATCATGTTCCCTTTATGGCTGCTCAATCTGCTCACTAAGAAATGCTTTAGCTGTCTTGTCAGCTGCAAGATTAATGCTAGGGTGTTTTAATCAAAATGTGTTTCTTAAGAAACCTTAGAAAAATAAGAGACAAACACTGTACATATTTTACAACGTTGTGTGAATCCTCTCGTGCTGTTTTTTTATGTGTACAAAATCAGGCCTATGTGAATAACTCAAAAGAGAACAGAAAATCTATTGGAGAAGTTATAAGACTACTCTAAGCTATTGACTTCCCTTACAAGGCATTGTAATTCTCAGTTCGTTGATCCTTATTTTCAGTGACCTGTTTACTGCAACAGTAAGTGTTGACTCCCTGTCGGATCATAGTGATATTTGTAGGTTTGTGACTTACTCCACCAACATGATTGAATCCCTTCCAATGACTTTACAGTCTGATTAGATGGAAAAAAAGTTATTCCGTTATGCTTAACTGAGATTAGTTATGAATATTTTTAGCCTGAGGTCGTACTCACTAACAGGTTTGTTGTTTTGTTTCGGTCAGTGGCTTCTCGGACAGTCTGATCCAGGACATTATCTACAGCTACCTAGTGTTACCCAACCGAATCACTATCCCACTGGTGGGGGATGTTGAACTGGCTCAGCTACGCTTCCCTATGCCAAAGGTATAGTAGCTTTTTTAGACTACTAAACATCACACACCATGAACCTGTTTCACAAAATAATTAACAGCTAAGATGTTGGTCTTTTTTTTTAATGAAGTGATATTTGGTTTTATGTTTGCTGTTTCACCAGGGTGTCCTGAGAATTCACTTCCTTGAGGCTCAGGACCTGGAAGGGAAAGATAAATTTCTAGGGGGGCTGATCAAAGGGAAGTCGGATCCATACGGTGTTCTCCAAATTGGCAACCAGCTCTTCCAGAGCAAGACCATCAAAGAGAGCCTGCACCCAAAATGGAACGAAGTCTATGAGGTAATGCTTGCTGAAAATGAGCTTGTCAAGTACTAGTCTTTATGATACAGTAACTGTCCCCAGGGGCAGCAATACCAATATTAGCCTTAACTTGCTTTAGTATCAGCCGGATCCCTAGTGTCTGTCCTTCTGCTACAGCAACTGTCCTAGATGAAGTAGCTGTAACATTGCAGAGTGGAGGCTGGAGACACGCGCAGGGAGAACGGAGGACATTTTATGAAAATGTCTACGACATTAAAAAAAACTGCGACAAACACAGGAAAACGGAACGTCACATTGGCATGGAAGCCAAACAAGGACCAACAAGACACTAGGAAAGGAGGAACTTAAATAGGGTCAGCGATGGCAATAATGACAGGTGTCCATGCTCAACGTGAGGGAGAGAGGGCATTGGATATCCCTGGCACTGCAGCGTACCGCGCCATGACGTAACAGTAGCAGAAACCACAACCTCACGTATTTTTGATACATCAGATTTAAATTGAGTATATGTGGTGTCGGAAAAGTATACACTTCAAACACTTCAAACCTTTCCTTTTGTAACCAACACGTTTTACCCACCATGTTTGGTAGACCTCCGGGCTGTATTCCATGTGAACAGCTGTACGGGAGATAGGTGATATGTCGTGTGCTCGTTCTTGTCAGGCTCTGGTACATGAACACTCTGGCCAACACCTGGAGATTGAGTTGTTTGATGAGGACCCAGACAAGGACGATTTCCTGGGGAGGTAGGTTCCTTTTCTGACCCCGCCCCCTGATTCAAAAAGGTTATTATTCTACTAATGTGACCCCAAAAGCACATATACCCATCCCCAGAGGCCATGGTTTGATCCAAGTAAGTTCATTGCCCCATTTTGTCTGCTCTCCCTAATATCTTCCGTTCTAATCTCTCTGAATAAAGCAAAGATTATTTTATTGGTAACTAATGTGGTTCCCTAATTAAATGCTTAAATCCTTACACAGGTATCAACTTAAATAGCATGAGACATAATCCCCATAACTCCTTGCAGCAAACCCGAATGGCGCTCTTCCTGTCATTTCACCATTCCTTTCTTTCATGGACGATTTTGCGATTCACTTCAAAAAAGGTCTGTGTTTCATTAAGATACTTGTACAAGCCTCGTCAGGACAAGGAGACATGTTTTTGCATCAGTTCTAATCAAATATTTTGGCTAAATACAGGCGAAGGTATTGATCAATATCACAATTTCTGACTGCTGGAGATATTTACACGGAGAGGTTGTAAGCCTACACGAAACACAGACCTTATTTCAAGTCAACCAAAACATATAGAGATACATACATACGCAAACACACAATGTTTTTCCTATGCCTCAGTAAGTTGGGTGATTAGTGAGTTAGCGAGTTAGCGTCACCCTGCAGTGCAAAGCCACTTCTGGTGTTTTATGTCTGCTTGGGGGCGTCTGGCCCTGCAGCTTAAGGTAGGCCAATAAACTTCCAACAGTCTTTAAACACCAGCAGCAGTCCGCATAGCCCCAGACACTAGACAGCCAATCACAGCCTTACTGTAGCATCCTTTTTTTACCAGACACCAAATCGTTACTTAAAAGAGAAGCGTGGGCCTTGGAAGAGAGAAAAAGCGAATAATTGCATTATTTGTTTATACACTAAGTATCAGTGGCCAGTGAATCCCTCCCAAATGACACCCTATTTTCTACATAGAGCATAACTTTCTATGTAGTGCATTATGTAGGGAATAAGGTCCAATTTGGAACAGATACACAGCACCCTTCAGGGTGCTGACTAGGTTGTATTTGCTGTGTTGGAGATGTTCAAATTAGACCGGTTACCCCCAAATGACTTATCACCCAATCTCTGTGTGTCTCTGACCTCAGCCTGATGATCGATATGACTGAGCTTCACAAAGAGCAGAAGGTCGATGAGGTAAATCTGCCCCTTATATATCAAAATGTATGTTAAATTAACCCTAATGAAAACAAATATTCAGGGACATGGTTGCAAGAAAGCTTTTAAAAATATTAACAAGGCCCTTGGCTCCAGTTCAGCACATTGACTTGTGAGATTTTTATATCTGCATTATCTGTCTTTTAAAAGATACTACGCTGTCATCCATCGGCAATACCATTCACATTGAAAGCTTTTTTACTGCGATTCCCTCGCCACTTTACTCTATTGAGATTTGCGCGCGTATCAGACAGCACCCTATTCCCTTTTATTGTGCACTGATATGGGCCCTGACTGGCAACAGGCCACTGAAAAGTGAATATGGTGCCATGTGGAACATACCTCTGAACAACTTGTCATTCCAGTGGTTTGACTTGGAAGAAGTGTCCACGGGGAAACTACACTTGAAACTGGAGTGGCTCTCTCTCCTCCCCACCCCTGAAAAGATGGATCAGGTAGAGTTAACCTTTTCCTTTTCAGGGATGATACCTGCCCCCCCTCCACAACTCGTATAGACAATTTAAACCACATTTTACTGATTTAGTACAGTAAATTGGGATTAGAGTGCCATTTTGTATGGTTTAGCATGTCTCTTTCGAACGAAAGTAACACTAATATTTTCTGAGGCAACTGTCTGTCTTTGGTGAGTGACCTACCTTGTCTTGCCTGTCCAATCAGGTGTTGAGGAGTGTACGAGCTGATCGGAGTCTGGTCAATGATGGACTCTCGTCTGCGTTGCTGATGGTGTACTTGGACTCAGCCAAGAACCTTCCAGTGAGTAGAGCTCAGGGTTTGGGGTTGAGGAAGCGCTCTGGTTTTGGAGTGAGACATTCAATTGCTAAATATGAAGCAACTTTACACAACTGCAGTCAATAGTAATTTCACTGTGGTTGATTTGACAAGTATGTACACTGTGATTTATACTACTATGTTAATGTTAACAAAAGTAGAGCCGTCCTGTGAATAATCGCACCAAGAATAATCCGACATATTTCATCTTTTTTCACATGTTCTCTTTGTAAATCACTGGAAATTTCTGAAATATATATATTCTGAAATATTTCTGAAACCCCCATTTTCAGAATACATTTCAAGGTGTAGTCATGAAAACAATCCAATGCAGGTTATTCAACATTTCAAGGTTTTCTGTTGACACATCACACCTGTCTATCTGATCGTCC
This sequence comes from Esox niger, assembly GCA_016801105.1. Taxonomy (NCBI): domain Eukaryota; kingdom Metazoa; phylum Chordata; class Actinopteri; order Esociformes; family Esocidae; genus Esox; species Esox niger. The sequence goes on along the minus strand of JACXGJ010001454.1, from coordinate 15,868 downwards.
ACAGGGAGGAGTCCAAATCAGCCCAGGACAGTAACATCCTTAAAGAGCCTGTCAATGCGTTAGCCTCTTTAGCATCTTGACCTTCTTTTGTCCCTGTTGTTTCTTATTAAGAGCGTCTTCACAGGGAGCTTTGGGTGTGGGAATGTAAACGAGAGGAGAGCATCTGGCCTAGTCTTTTCTGAAAACAGTACGGCAGTTTACAGAACCTTACTTGTGAGTCCTCCGGTACTCTGCGTTCTGCATTAGCAGTGTGCTGTGAGTTTGACCCCGTAACAGACTAGCTCTGGTCCAAGGCTGTGCACTCCCTATCGCAACGGTAGCAAATATGAGGGCCTCTGACGGAACCAGAGCTACGTAACCAACCAGCTGCAGTGAGACCTACAGCATAAAGCATGACGATTTTCTTTGTCGCATGGCTGCAAACGCTAATAATATTGTAATAATACAGTCATTTTTCATGAATATATAACATTGGCAAAATAAAAATCCCAGTAACTCAAGATTACAACTCGGGATTGAAGAGAAGAGAGAGCTTTCATCTCATACCAAGTGTCAAGGTGTTGATTGACGGGTCCATTTGTTGCACATCACTGCGTGGGTGCGTTGGTGGGTATCACCTTGCTCTGTCTCGAGTCGGGGTGACAGGCGAGGTTGATGGTGCCTTCACTGATCGTCTAGGTGACATTTAGCTAAGCGAAGGAATTTGTGAATACTGGCAGATCTCTTACAAGCATCAATATGCATCTAATTTTTACCTTTTTTCTAAAAAATCATGAATCTTTCCGTACTCTTTCTGTACACTGTTTTTCTTTGATACAGCTCTCTTTATTCATTGTGAAATCTCTCCCTTTCTTTATTAGCCTTCTCTCTTTTTTTCTTTTTCAATTTTTCATGCAATTTTTCTTCGAAACCGAATTTACCAAATGTTTATTAAGGCACTTTCCTGATATCCTTTTCTACGAAAAGTAACATATACATGAACTAAAATGATTTAAATAGGTCCGCTTATGTGGCTTTGATAATTGGACAATTGATGTCTACAACAGTCAGACAGGAAGTAATAGATTAAAGGGTGATACAAAATAAAAACAAAAAGTGGTGCGCAATAATTTTAGGAAGGTACCTCTCTTACTATTTGTCACATACATTCTGTCAATTTAGAACAATATGTATTTGTGACCTTGCGGTCCGCATGCCGATTCCTAACTCTGGTCCAGGAAGTTATTTGACTGCATTGACCAATGACTACGAGTCCAGCTTAACGACGCTAAACCTGATCACACACAGTCCCTCATCCTACTAACCCTGGCTGTGATTTTCTCCCCGTCTCCAACCTTTGGATATAAGAGCGACTTATTTCATTTCAACCATGACGTGTTGAAGCAAGCCTCTGTCTTTAAATCCCTGAAGGTAAAGAGAATGAGTGGAATGATGCATGCCAGGCACAGATAGCATGCATCCACAGCCTGTGTTTTCAGTGTGCACCATTCCTTTCTTCTACTTCGATGATTTTGACCACCAGTTAGTGTGCTATATGTCTGTAAACGATTTGTTAAACCATTGTTAACAATTGTTCGTTCGTGCTTGAAGATGGAAGACCACTTTGTCTGGGCTCTTTTATGGCCTCAAGCTTCACTTCATGTGATTTTATTTACTGCACACAATGGCAACTAGTTGTTCACATGTCTGGCCTGCTGTGTACTTCTACAAACTGAGGTCATATGTATTAAGAATCTCAGTTGGACTGCCGATACTGGATGGTTCCATCTGTCATGTGACAAGCCATTTGAATGGAAAAGTCCTCCTTTGGAACACTCTTCTCTGAGACATTTGATACATACGGCCTCAGAGGTTTAATGTCATGCAATATCATGTAAAATGTCAAAGCTAAACACATTTACAATATACGATCGATGAAGAAAGACAAAAAACTGAACGGGGGATCCAAACTCAATGTAGGCATTGAAATTCAACCCTTTACACATTAAAACAATCTGCATTTGACCATTTCTTCTGCCCTTTCACCTAAACAGAATTGCATTGTGTGAGTTCAAGGGCGTGTGTTTCTCATGCTGTTTTACAATCGTATCTTCAGTAGCAGGCAAAAGCACTTTTTAATGCGGTAGGAATATCCTTTAATCTGCATAGATAGTGCAAATGTGACTAGAACATGTGGGCCCTTGTTAAAGTAGTGCACTTCACAGGGGTTGTGGTGCTACTTGGAATACACCCATTCTCAGGAGAACATGGTATCTTTTTGAACGAGTTAGAAATGCTTACATTTGGGGGGATTTCAAGGCTGAGAATGACCTTGAAGTTGAAATGGTCTAAATCGAAAATCTGCGCTTTCCCAAGCAAAGTCCAAAAAAAGCCTCCTCTATATAAGTCGGGTGTTAACTAAAGAATAGGGATCAATTTGGGATGAAGCTTAAATTATACTCTCTTTTATGTAAGGATAGAGGCTGACCCATTTCTGTTCATTTTCAGTGATTTTCAGTGTGATTCTACTATATGAAAAGAGATAATATGATCAGCTGAGGAATAAAATAATTTTCAGTGTCATTGTTGCTTAGGGACACTTATTCAGAGACACACTTTCCCTGATCATTTTTTACAGTCAGGCAAGAAAACAAGCAGTGAGCCGAGTCCTGTCGTTCATTTGACAGTTGGGAACAAATCATTTGAGAGTAAGGTAAGCAACTTCAGTCGCTAATGATCATTGTAAACATATCTGATTCTTGCAGGGTGTTTTAATCCACCTTAGTATTGTTTTGACCGAATAAAAATGGTCATACAGTTGCAATACAGTTATTCCATTCAGATTAATTCTATACGGGTTACCTTCAGATCCGCCATAAGGCCAATGAGCCTATTTGGGAGGAAGCTTTCTCATTCCTTGTCCATAACCCCAGGAGGCAGGAGCTGGAAGTGGAGGTACTGTCAAACACCATAACACAACTGATGTGCACTTGTATTGGGAATTACAGGGTCTCCAATGTTGACTCTTTGTTGGCTTGCCTGTGTATGTCCAGGTAAAGGACAACAAGCACAAGTGCACCCTGGGTAATCTCACAGTCCCCCTGAGTGGTCTGCTGGTAGAGGAAGACATGACGTTGACTCAGCAGTTCCCTCTGAAGAACTCTGGACCCAATTCCACAATCAAACTGAAGCTGGCCCTCAGGGTAAACATAGATGAAGTTATTGCGTCCCACATGGCACCCTATCCCCAATGAAAGTAGTGCACTACATAGGGGCTAGGGTGCCATTTGTAGAGAGGTAATATGTCATATGTCAATCCTCAAGGCGTTGCGCTCCGGCCCTCCGTGTCCCAGGTTCTGTGTCCGGAGAAGCAGACGAGTATGTCGGACCAGCCGTCCTCCGTCCAGGTGAGGAAGGCCAGTGTGGCCAAACCAGCCGTACGCTCCCGGGGTCCGTCCACATCGGATGTGCCGCTCCCCCCGGCCCCCGGCTCACCACCGCCGCCCGTGTCGCCCACGGATGCCACTGCCACACCGACCGTCCCCGTCCGTCAGCGCGGGGAGGAACGGTGCGGAGCTAGCCCGGTCAGGAGCGCGCCCAACCTGAACACGACCATTTCCAGCTCCCAGAAGTACCTGGCCCACAAAGACTCCATGGCCAGCTTGGCTTCGGACGTCTCTCTGCCTTTCGCCACCATGGAGCTCCAGCAGAGGCTCCGGCAACTGCAAAAGTACAACACTCGCACGTGCGCGCGTGCACGTTTGCAGCCACCAGGCCGAGTCGGTCTAATCCAATAACCTCTGTTGTGTTTGTTTTCCTCCAGTGGTTCTGCTCCTAGTCCGTACCCCCTGGGGGAGATTCAGCTGACCATTCGCCACAGCTCCCAGAGGAACAAGCTGATCGTGGTGGTGCACGCATGTCGGTCAGTAGCCTCACTCATGTACAACATTGGACCAGACCACGCTGCGCACCCAATAGGCCGCCCTGTGCCTGACCGCCCCCTCCCATGTATGTTTTTGCCCTCAGAAACCTCATTGCGTTCACCAAGGATGGATCAGATCCGTTCATTCGGGTTTACCTGCTTCCTGACAAAAGCCGGACAGGCCGGAGGAAGACCAGCGCTGTCAAGAAAAGCCTGAACCCAGTGTATGACCAAACGTAGGTTCTGACCAATGAATGCGTGTGATCACATAGTATGTTTTCTCTGACATTTACTGTCACTTCAGGCCTCCTGCATAGAATCAAATAGAACTGATGTCAGTTTCACTGTGTCAGGTGGAATTCCTTAATGAGAATGAACAGAAAGGCCAATCCTACACCTTGTGTTTTGTTTGTTTGCAGGTTTGAGTTCAGTGTGTCTGTGGTGGAGCTGCACAGGAGGAGTCTGGACATTGCTGTGAAGAATGGAGGGAGCATACTATCCAAACACAGAGGCCTCCTTGGGAAGGTAGCACCTCCTCACAGAATATTGGGCCAGCTCCCTTACGGCACAACCTTTGACCAAAGCCCAACAAGTTGCGGTGATTAGTTCCCCACTAGATTATTAATCGGATGTGATTTGGGACAGACGTAGTTGTACGAGGCAAATGGGGAACATGCCATCCATACCGGGTCAGTCTTTGGCCGTTTTGTAAATGCAGAATCTCCGTAACATGCCCGAGCTTAGGTAAAATTGTGCTATTGATGTCTGAGGTGTTACCTGATGGTTGTTGACTGCTTTGTATATTATAGGTGACAGTGGATTTGAGTGGTGAGGATATATCCAAGGGCTGGACACAATGGTAAGAGTCTCCTTAACCAATTTTTTTGTGTTGTCACCCCTGTGTTGTTTTATTTTGTAGGGTGAATTAATAAACTGGAGTAATGACACCTAGTGGTTCAGTTGGTAGAGAATTCCACTTGAAACACCAGGGTTTTGGGTTTGATTTCCACTGGGGACCAGTACAGAAAGCAGGTCTGAAAATGTGTGTATTGCATTTTATGTGTGAAAATATGGCCATAGAAATCCAATATATCTAATAAGATCGTATTTATCTGTCATGTTTTTGTTTTATTCTATTGCCATTTGTTTCGCCCCTGATTTTTCAATTATTTGTTTTGTCTTATAGGTATGATCTCACTGAAGATGGCAAACGGAAAATTGTGCAGGCATAGAAATGTTGAGTAGGACACCAGAAGACATCATCATAAACACATTCTGCTTTTTCAACCACAGTGACTCTAAATTGAAAAAAAAGAAATGTTGGTTTGACAAAAACTGAATTTGTATTGTCATTATACATTCATCAGAACACATCACTGCTTTCAGTATACTTCATCACCCATCAAAGGGCACATCATTTTCATTATTTTTTCCTTAATTTGTGTGTTTATCACCTCAATGCATGTAGAGTTACAACTTGAAGTTTACAGTGACCTGCAGTTTTCAACAGAGTAAACTTTTTACAAAGTGAAGAAATAGCCCTGTTAAAACCTAAAGGTTTATCAAAAAATGTTGGTTAATGTGTCAAAAAGCACATTTACAGCCTTGTTTTCTAAGTTGTCGATATTTTTACCTACTGTGCTAAAAGTTTGAAAGAATCATATTTGCAGGTTTCAATAGTTTTTTGCTTCTGTACTATAGAAGAAAGTTATGTTCAAATCCTATGTATTTTTCTTGGACATTGAATGGACTCTATTGGTGGTATATAGAAAGTAGAGGGACTAATATGGCTACTGTAGTAGTTACAAGCAGAATAGGGACGATCATTTCATTTATTTTTTATGTATTTTGGTCATAGTGTAATTTGATTATTGTTTACTTCCCTGTGTTTTTTTCATGCAAACTTTAATCAATAAGTAGTACAATGATCAAAAGATATACTACTGTATGTGCATCTAGAAAGATGTGATAAGAAATTGTGTAATATCTGAAGGGATTCAGTGCAATATAGAAATATGTTCAGATGGATTATAGGCTGTATGACGGGCAGTGATCTTATGCTTGGTGAACAGGAAGTGTATCTAAACAGGTGATAATTTGTAAACAAATCGATTGTAAATTAATAGAAGTTAACGCCACTGGTCTTACAACAGACGTTATTTCTTTAACAACTTGTGAAGGATTGTTTTTATTTCTCGAGTGATGACAGAATGTGCCATAGGCAATTCCTGAACGCAAAAGCAATGCAAACATTTTCCATATTTTCTAATACAAACATCCTAAATATGTCAGTTAAACTCTCCTGTGCCTTATCAACATTAAACACCTTCACATTGCAAATGTACAAGTTAGGAATGAGTATATTTTTGATTTTCTTTGAATAATAAAGAATTATTAAGAGTTGTTCCTCTTTAAATATTTTGTTTTTACCAAGACTACAGACCATAAATAATAGAACACTTTGTGTCAATCGCTAAGGAAAATCTTGCGTTGACAGACTAATGGGGCTCAATAGTTGATTGACTTGTTAGGAGTCTCCGTTGACATCTGAAATGCTAGTGAAGCCAAATGGCCAGAACCTAGCCTTTTCTGACCTTGAGCAGGACAAAATGTATCTGCCTTCCTTCTAAATAACTCTTTTTTGAGACAATTTCAGTTCTCTTTCAGTCCAAATACCCTGGAGATAAAGAGGAAGAAAGCAAATCTATACGCGACCGTATGGATTGCAAATAATACTGCGTGCAGTGGGCTATTGCTATGGCTCCGAAGTTCGAGTCAATGGTCCCAGTGTATTGGTTGCTACATACTTGTTTTGCGGTTCTTAACCGCCATCTAGTGGTTTGGGATAAACTTTGAGATGTTTGTTTACTGATCAATTGTTCTCTGTTTCTGTAAATGAATAGCAAGAATAAATTATACAAAATGAAGAAATGTCCATAATGTGTATCTGTGTGTGGAATCCACATTTATTAGAGAATAGGGGCTTTTTTAGAATATACCATTTACATTTTATAAAAAATAAGGAACAATTAACTTTCAGTAGTAGACTTGCTGCAGATTTAGAATAGAATAAAAATAAACTACAGTCAAAGTCAAGGTATTTAGAAACTCGTTACAGTCATGTTTTTCCTGCCACAATTAGCAGAACACAATACAATAGTCACAAAGAATTTGCAAAAAAGTGGGGGTACAAAACAATCATAACATGGTATTACGTAGACAAGTGCATACTACCTATATACATTTATAATTTAAATATAAACTATGCGTTTTGAAGGCTTTTGTTGGATATTATAGTTCAGAATATTTTGGAATAAGCGTTTAGAATATTTTGATAACAATTTAGAATGTAATCCCTTATACAGAAAGGACAGTCATTAATGTGTATAGTAGCGTCGTGCGTTCATTCAAATTACGTAATGACGTCAGAACAAATTGTGGACACCGTCGAATCCAAGAAATTGCGCGGGGAAGCTGTTGGTTAAGTGAGTCGTTAGCATGTAAGTTAAATTATAAAAATTAGTTTACAAAATAGAAAAACGACGTGAAAACCGATATATAGCTCAACTTAGTCGTGACGTTGTATTGTATGCTAATGATTTTGGTAATATTTAAAATTAATAAAATATTTGTTGCTTTATATCGTAAGTCATGTTGATTGTGGTTTTTAAACCTGTTTTACAGATTATACAAGATTTGCCTGCCTATACACGGCCTCCGTCGGATAAAAATGTCTAAACGTCAGGCATTTTTAGACTCCGTCTGCATAGAAAATGTTGGGGAATTTCTCAATTTCACCAAACTCCATGTAAGTTTCTTTAGCCCTAGTTACAATACTACAACCATGGGTTTTGTCATTTGTAGTATCCCTTATGTATGTTTGCATGTTGTATCAGTTTGCTTATCTACGTTTCCTTCTGAAACGGTTTTCGGGTATATAATATAGCTACTGTTGTTAGAATGCATACACCCCTGCGCCTACAACAGTAGTCACATAACTGTTTCAGTACTTCATTTCAGATCAGTAATATGACAGCTGATGAACTTTATAGTGTATTATTTCTACTAGTTACTAGAACTACTGTAGTTGCAAACACTTTAGGCCCTTGATATATAATAAAGTGTGAATTGTCTCTCACACTGAGCCATTATTACCTTCTGACTACATAGCATACGTTTCCACTAATTGGCCAATGACGTCAGCATTGAAAGTGACCTGAGGTGAAAATGTCCGATAGGGTTTGTCTATTGACCAATTTCTGAAAAGAAAAGTCTAAAGGAAGTTCTTGTTGTTGGATTTAATGTTACCACAGAAGGACACAGCTGAGCCTTTTGACCTGGAAGAAGTTATGCAGGAGATTCCGAATGGCCAGAAAGAGGCACTGTGGGCCAAACTAGTCACCCTTCTTTGTGACCAGTTGGCAGCTGTCCCACCAGAATGCTGGGATGCTGGCTTAGAGGAGGAGAATGACATGGAGGTGGAGGTCCCCCCCGACCTGGTGAGTACACGTTGGTTGTGTTGATTTAAAGTTGTAGAAACACAAAGCATATTTGAATTTCACAGGTCCAGTCTTTCTTTTGGAAGTTAATCTACATAATGTTGCTATACAGAATCACATTTACATTAGACATTTTTTTACTTGAATGAGATTTGATGGGAGTGGGAAGTTCATATTGTTTTTTATTGCCCTAGAAATGTCCTGGCAACTCTCTGCTATATTGTTTCATTCTAGACAGGACAATAACCGATTTATTTGTTAAGCGCTGTCTACAATGTCTGAGAGATAGTAATCTTCTCTGTTCTTTTTCAGACACACACCATGTCTATCTTAGAGGGAGTGACTCTAGTGGTCACAGCTTCCGTGCAGGTCATTGAGGATGGGAACACCTACAACGCTCTCTTGGAATGTGCCAACATATTAAATGGTATATTCCTACAATTCAGTATTAAGGGGACTCTCCAGAGCCATTGTGATTTCACTGTTTTGAAAGTAGTGCCTACATGGATCCCTGAAAAATGTAATACATTTTGTACCGTATGTGACGTCCGTCAGAAAACATATTATAAACATACAGTTCCGGAAAATATGAAGAGACCACTTCAACTTTTTATTTCCTTTACCAAAAAGTTGAAAAGGAAAGTTTTGAGGAACAAAAGCATTCCATTTGCAGTGGTCTATTAGTTTTAACTTTTCTGTTCCTCACTCAAAACCTACCTTTTTGACTTTTTTGGAAAGGAAAGAAAAAGGCGCAGTGGTCTCTTGTATTTTTCAGGAGTTGTATGTATGTATGTATGTATGTATGTATTTAATGTATGTTGTTTGAATAATTTTTGTCACCAATTCAAATTTGTAAAATTTTGTGACTGCTTGAAATTTAACACTCCTTTTTTCATAAAAATAATGGTTGCATTTTATAGTATAGTATACAATCATATGCATTTTGATGTTTAAAAAGGCATGTTGAGACCATTTTAGGTCTGAAGTCTAAGTGTCTCTTATGTCTACCCAGGTGTCCTGCCCTTCCTTCCTGCTTCTGAGATGCCCCTGCGACAGGCTGTCCATGGCTTGTGTGAGGCCTGGTGGAAGAAAAGCCTCCTGGGCAAAGAGGACCTGGGCCGCACAGCCTTCCTTGTATGCCTGGAGAAGACTCTGTTACTGAAGAAACCAGTACGTTCTGTGTGGCAAAAACAGGGCCTGTCTACACCTTTTGATCACTCTCTGCCCAGATTCTTCTGTGACTGGCTGCTTTTGCTTATTTTATTATTCATTCTTTCAAGAACATATTTCATTAGATGAAAATACAGAATGGCAGGCTGCATGTTTACAAATTTCACATATCCTTTTGGGTATTTTTATGTGTTTGCTTCATCTGCCAGTCACTTTGCTGTTTTGTTGAACCGCCTGTTGCTAATCATCATCTCCATCACGCGTCTAAAAGACTCATTAAATCTGGTTTATCTCCGCTGCCTGGTTTTAACAGAAGCAAGCGCTCGCTAATCACCCTGTACTCTCATTCAGGGATCAGTTTTATAATTTGATTTGATAAAGAGTCTGCTCTGCATTTTATCTGTCAGCACAGATGTTTTCCTTTAAATTTGTCTATCTGATTGAGGTGCATATTTGCACTGAAATAATTTCTATTTAAATAATGCATGAGGGACCCAAAATGCCGCGGCTATGGGCTGATTCTATATGCATCACAAAGCAGGGGCCCTTGTTACAGCTCTTAGCTTTGGTATGTTAGGTCTGCACAACATCCCCTTTTACAGTACAGCCACTAAAAGTATATATTCATGAAATATACAATTGATCATGCATATTCAACCCTACAAGGCCAAGAACCTTCTGGTTTTCTGTTCCACATCATTAATGTCACCCACCTGCTGTCCCATGTCTATGTAAGTCCCTGATTAGAATGTCACAATGAAAAAATGAGAGTTAAACTGGCCCTGAGGGACAGATTTGAATACCCCTGCTGTAGATTCATATGATGGTCAGTGTTTCCTTGACACCCTGGATAGATGCATTCTCTGTTCCAGTTATATGATGTCTGGTTTTCTGGGAAGTTAATTACATCATGATTTTTTTTCTCACTTGGGCATATTCGTCTTGTCCCTGTTGCTAAATGTTCTGGACGGTCTGCTGCCCGCTGTCGATGTTATATTCTCTGCCTGTTCTCAGGGGCCCGAGATCCAAAGGCTGTGGTCTTTTCATGAGGTGCTGCTCACTGTGGACTTTGCGTCGGAGGACAACAAGGAGCTAATCAATATGCTGCTGCAGTGCTTCCTAAGTGTCAATCACATCAGAAATGAGGAGGTATGAGTGTCGGAAGAGTTTCTAAGTCCTGAGAAGGACATTAGAATACTTTATCTTCACAGACTGAAAAAAAGCCTGAGAACCCTGTCCATCTGGGCCTTCTGGCAGACTCAAGCAAACGCTCAATGAATTTAAATAGATTTTAAGTATTTTGAGGGAGTGTGCGTGTGTGCGTGTGCGTGCGCGTGTGCGTGTCCTATCACACTCACAGTTGAGGCTTTCTCTGACAGGGGAAACGTCTCATGGTGTTCCTGTTTAGCTGGAATGTGGACTTCATCCGAATGATCCATGGAACCATCAAAAACCAGCTGCCCTACTTTGCAAAGTATGTGTTTGAATTTGTACGTAACTATTCTTGTGTAGCTAGAAAATATCTCACAGACCGGTTCAGTCCCTGGTCAAGTCAGACCTAAGACAAAAAATGGGGACCCAGTGTGGTTCAATTGACTAATCCTGGGGATGCTTGAGGATTATTTTTGCTTTACAGAAACCAAAAATAGTCCTCGTCAGTAGCCATCTTGAGGCAACGGCTAGCTTCCATTTTATTTGGAGCGCTTGGCTGATCTCTTCATTTTCCCAGTTTCCTCATTGACCACATAGCTGAGATTTACTTCCGGGCCTGGAAGAAGGCCTCCGGGGACTTCCTGGAGCACATCGAGAGTGATTGTATCCAGGACTTCATGCAGCACGCTCTGCTTCTGCACAGGACCTCGCCGGTCCTTGCTAAAGTCCGACAGGTGAAGGAGCATGTTTCTCTTGGGGTGCATTCCAAATGGCACCATATTCCTTGTATAGTCCAGTTATAAGTAGTCTTTCTGTAAGGAATAGGGTCCCAATTGGTTTGTCAATAGAAATACTTCAGCAACAGATTTGCTGTATTTTTCTTATCTTTCCTAACAAAACAGCTAAGGCTTTAGCATCATTTCCGCAAACCGTTCTCTGACATACTTGGTCACAACTTGCTCTTACATACAGTAATGTGATTATTGTGGAGAGCCCACTTTAAAAGAACAACTTCTCTAACAATTTTGCTTTACATAGACACGTCTGAAACCACGCTACCTGACAGGACTTTGGTCAACTTATAAAATCCCCTACGAAACCCCCCAAAAACACTTTACTTCATATTATTTCCGAGAAGCCTATTTGATGCAGTGTTCAGACGTTTTCCCTGTGAAAACGGCTTCTTAATTTCACCAATGCCATTATCAGCTTCATAGATAATTACCGTTGCGCCTACGAAAATGTCTGTAAATGAATGGCGTGGGTGGATGTACTTTTCATATGTGTAACTTTACTCCCCCTTTTTAGATTCTGAGCTACTTTCACAAACGGAAGGCCCGCCAAGGGTTGGAGGAGATGCTCCACCGACTTTACAAGCCCATCCTCTGGAAAGCACTGAGTGTACAGTCAAAGTTTTCCTTTGCAACATGCGACCTCTGAATAGGTGCAGTTTTTCTCCCCTGTTCAACTAATGAAGGTACCGTCCCTGTCGTAGGCTGCCAACTCTGAGGTCCGGGCCAATGCCACACTGCTCTTCACGGAGGCCTTCCCAGTCCACGACCCGAGCCAGAGCAGCGAGAAGATGGACGAGACCATTCAGAAACAGCTCAACGCCCTGGTTGTAAGTCACCGTATTAGCACGGCGCGTTCTCAAATCGTCGTTTCAACAATTTGGAACCTTGATATGACCTAAGCTTAACTAACATAAAGGGGGCTTATCTTAGATCATATGAGAGGCCAGTAATAGTGTATGTGAAAATGTTTCTGCGAAGGGTTAGCCAGTCTCACCTACCTTTTCTTTATTTTAAACCGCTGTGTTCTTTTAAGTAATGAAATGTTGTACATTCTTTTTGTCCCTGTTTTTCATGATACTTCAGTGCCTCCTGGAGGACCCCCAACCTCTGGTGCGTTCCACAGCCACTCTGGGGGTCTGTAAGATCCTGGCCAAATGCTGGGAGGTCATCCCCCCCTCCGTCATCACCGACTTCCTCAAGAAGCTGGTTCTGGAGCTGGCCAACGACATCAGCTCTTCCGATGTCCGCTGCGCCGTTTTCAAGGTGACCGAACAGACTCCTCAACACTCAGTGGACTGTGGTTTCTTTCGGAGTCTCATGTAACCGTCTGTATTATTTGGCGTACGCTTAACACGCAGGGCTAGTTGCGGATGTTAAGGTTTGTTTGTGTCAAAACCGCTCCGGCGTCTTAAATATGTCGATGTAAAAAGCTTTCCTAGACGTCCACAGCGCTTTAGTTAGTAAGGGGCACAGCCCACTTCATCCACCACCGATGTGTCATCCTGCTGGGAGTTGCATAGTGACCAATTTGTTCCAGAACCTTCCACACACACACAAACACACACACATACACACACGTTAGATGTGGAGAGGTGTGGAGTGATATATGCCAATGGAGGATGATTGGTGGCCCTGATGAGAATAGAGGCAGGTTGTAATTTGGCCCAGTTCGCTGGGCGTTAACACCCGTACACATAGCCTCTTTCTCTGTTTACGGGTGCGATTGTGAACCCTGACCTTTGAGGATAATGACTGCGTCCTCTCCCCAGTGTTTGGCCATCGTGCTGGACAACGGCTTCAGCCACGCTCTGTTGGAGCAGCTCCTTCCAGCTCTCAAGAACAGCCTCCACGACATGTCGGAGAAAGTGCGCGTTGCCTTCCTCGACATGCTGCTCAAGATCAAAGCCGTGCGGGCCGCCAAGGTGAGACGACTGCATTTGTGTGCATGAGTCATAGCGCTTGTTTTAACTGTACTGTAGGTTTATATATCCCAGTGGATGTCTTAGTTGTCTTCTGTATCTGTTGGTTTGAAAATACCTTCTGGATGGGAGAGTGTTTTTTTTTTTTTGACTTTAGTAATGGCCCAAACCTGACAAATGCCATCAAACTTTACGTTTAATCATCCCCCCCCGATATATATTTTTTCCAGTTCTGGAAGGTGTCCTCCATGGAACACCTGCTCGCCCGTCTTGCAGTGGACTCGCAGCCCGTGTCCAAGCGCATCACCAACCTCCTCTTCAGTTCCTTCTTCCCCGTCAACCAATCGGAGCAGGTGTGGTGCGAACGCTGCGTCACTCTGATTCAGATGAACCCCAAGGCGGCCAGGAAGTTCTACCAGTTCGCCCACTTCTACACCGCCCCCACTAACATAGGTAAGTTTGACCCGCAGCTGCGAACGTTCTGTTGCCCAGGGTGAGATTCGAATCCCTCGTTGATTCTTTGAAGTTCTCTGTTGTTTAGGTCCTTCCCCAATAGGGAGGAGTATTTGGGGGGAATGACTCATAAAATCTTCTATGCTGGTGGATGTTGTGTGTCGTCTGAAGTTGTTGAGAAATCGTCGAATTGAAGGTGGTTGATTCTATACCTCTTGCATTCTAGTCAAGCTAATGCTGTCAATCCGCCGATGTCTGAACGCCTGCATCCAGACAGACAACATGAATGAGACAAACTCCAGCAACAAGGAGAATGCCACTGTAAGTCTGGTTAAAGCTCCCCATGTTGCCTGACTATAAGATTGTGGTTTGTCAAAGGTGTGCGTTGTGCTGCCACCAATATACTGCAGTTCCATTATTCAGATTGCGCTCTGGGTTTAGTATGTCCACCCGTTATGATGCACATTTAAATAAAATCTCCAATGTAGAAAAGATGACTACAGTATAACAACGGCTATCTCCAGAGCTCAGATGGTTATGGTGATTTTAAAGCAGTAAACGGGGAATTTGTGTTTTCTTTTATTATTATGGTTGGAGTGTGAGTACCAACTGAATGCTCCATTTCTCCAGCCCCATCACCCAGCTGTTCTCCACAAGGGACACTTTGATTTTCAACTCCCTAAATTGCCCTCTTCATAACCACATTCCTTGCAGATTCTGGATGATGTCCTGTCTGTCAAGGACACGATGACAATGTCCTGTCTCCTGGAGGTGGTGGTGATTTTGTGGAGAAGCATCCAGAAAGCCCTGCAGCACAACAAGGAAGCCCTCCAGTATACCACTGCCAAGTTCAGCGCTGTGGTGCCCAAATACTTCAATGTGTTCCAGGTACGCGTTGGGCCGGATCAGCATCTCAACAACCTCCCCTCATCCCCCGATGTGAGCTCATTCACCCCCCCCTTGATGTATTTCATGGGAAACCCCCGGTACGCTTGCTCCAGTCCAATGCCTTTAAATACGCTAGGGGTTGTGAACGAGTGCTCACTTCAGGGAAATGTCTTTCACATAGTTAAAGGGATCCTCACTGTGGTTTTGTCTCTTAGGAGGAGCGCTGTACTGTTCCCCTCATCCAGCTGGCCTCCCTGCTGCCCTCCACTTCTGTCCCCACGTTCAGGTCAGCTGGGGTTTACAGGACTTGTCTTATGCTAGTTTTCACCTCATGCTCCCCCGCTCCTGCCTTTTCTGTCACTTTATATTCAATTTAAAGACATCATTGGCGTTGGAAATGTTTGTTTTCATTGCCTAAGCCAGGGGGGATAATAAAGGTATAATAATCAGTATCTTAATGTGATATTCTTCTATCAATCATTTACATTTATTTATAAAGTCCTTTTTATATCAGCAGTTTTTACAAAGTGGCTTTACAAAACAGCCAGCCTGAAACCCCAAGGAGCAAGCAAAAAGAGTTTTGAATCACAGTGGCTAGGAAAAACTCTAAGAGGGGCCAAAATTTAGGAAGAAACCAGGCTCGGGGGTTCCCAGTCCTCTTCTGGCTGTGCCGAGTGAAGCTTTAAAGTAAAAGTTGTGTCCAGAGTCTATAAAACCTAATCCAGGTCAGAAACATGAACAGATGGACAAGGAAAGGGACAACTGGGTGGTGCGGAGGGGCTTGGGGGGGGTCAGCAGACTGGCAGCTGGAATCATAAGGTGTATCGTCTTGATCTGTCTGGAACTTGGGAATTGTGGGCCAAGACCTCATGTCCTCATAAGTTTGAATGGAGCAGGAGACAAGAGAATTTATAGAGTGCATTCCTTAGGTTTACAAGGACTGTTCTCCTCAGTGGGTCTGTATGGTCCGTTGTTCTGTAGAATCTGAGGAAAATATTACAAGTCAGCTATGAGCATTTATTTTGAAGCTTGAGCTCTTATTAGCAACCCCCCCCCCCCCCCCCCCCCCCCCCCCCCCCCCCCCCCCCCCCC